>JAVJGG010000037.1:4746392-4757391 GCA_035590195.1 Aviceda cuculoides | reverse complement strand
GGACGGGACGAACGACACGGCCCCGGGGGTATGTCGGGGTCCCTGTCCCTGGGGGCTGGCAGGGGACTCGTCCCAGTCCCGCAGGGATCCCCGGTCCCCTCTGCTGTCCCCGGGGCTGGCACGGGTCCCCATCCCCGGCCCCAGGGGGCCCTCGGGGTCCTTGTTCCCGGGGGGGGCTGGCAGTCCCCAGGAGGGGGGTCTTGCAGGGCAGGGATGCCTCTGGGGGCCAGGCGAGGGTCTGGGGATGGCAGCGGGCAGGATTTGTCCTTCCCTGCCGCAAGCAGTTTGGCTTCATCTCCTGCTTGCGGTATTTGGGAAGAGGTTTGGTGCGGCCGATCCTTCCCCGGTAGCGCCCGTCATCAGCTGGCCCCGGGGGACCCCAGCACCCCCTGCCCCCCCCCCGCAGCTGCGGCAGTGCCCGGGGTCCTCGCTTGGCCGCGGCGGGTAAAACCCTTTCTCCTTTCGTTTGGCAGATGCAATGGTGACCCGTCCTCCGCGAGTCCCGACCCCGTTCGGTGCTGAGCACCAGCGATAACCCCGCACCGGCGGCACCGTGCAGCATGGGGCTGTCGTGCCGCGTGTGCCTCTTGCTGGCGCTCGCCCTGGCCCCGCTGGGCGCCCGCACCTGGCAGTGCCCCCGCATCCCGTACAGCTCCACCAGGAACTTCTCCGTCCCCTACACGCTGCCCGGCCTCGACGCCGGCAGCCCCGTGCAGAATGTTGCTGTCTTTGCCGACTCCGCCGGCCCGGCCGCCGTCTTTGTGGCCATCCGCAACCGCATCCTGCTGGCCAGCCCCGAGCTGCGCCTCCTCTCCGTCCTTGTCACCGGCCCGGTGGGCAGCGCTGAGTGCGAGATCTGCCGCCTGTGCCCGGCTGCCGCGGACGGCCCCGAGGACACGGACAATGTCCTGCTGCTGCTGGACCCGCTGGAGCCATGGCTGTACAGCTGCGGCACAGCGCGGCACGGGCTGTGCTACCAGCACCAGCTGGAGGTGCGGGATGGCAAGGTGGCCGTCACGACCACGCGCTGCCTGTACTCGGCCGCAGGCAACAGCCCTGCGTCCTGCCCCGACTGCGTGGCCAGCCCCCTGGGGACAAGTGCCACCGTGGTGGCCACCTCCTACGCCTCTTCCTTCTACCTTGGCTCCACCATCAACAGCAGCGTGGCAGCACGGTACAGCCCACAGTCGGTGTCCGTCCGCAGGCTGAAGGGCACGTTGGACGGCTTTTCGGATGACTTCCAGTGGCTGACGGTGCTGCCGCAATACCGGGACAACTACACCATCCACTACGTGCACTCCTTCGCCGACAGGGACCACGTCTACTTCCTGACGGTGCAGCCGGAGCGGCCGGGCTCGGCAGTGTACCACACACGCCTGGCACGGCTCAGCACGCACGAGCGCGACCTCCGCCGCTACCGCGAGCTCGTCCTCGACTGCCGCTTCGAGTCCAAGCGGCGGCGGCGGCGGCGCGGCGGCGAGGAGGATACCGAGCGGGATGTCGCCTACAATGTGCTGCAGGCAGCCCACACCGCCCGCCCCGGCGCCCGCCTGGCCCGCGACCTCGGCATCAACGACACCGACACGGTGCTCTTCGGCGCCTTTGCCGAGAGCTGGCTGGAGAGCCGGGTGCCACGGGAGGACTCGGCCGTCTGCGCCTTCCCCCTCCGCCTCCTCAACCAGGCCATAGAGGAGGGCATGGAGAAGTGCTGCGGCACCGGGCACCAGCCGCTGCTGCGGGGGCTCAGCTTCTTCCAACCGGTGGAGTACTGCCCGCACAACGTGAGTCCTCCGCCCCGTGCCCCGTCTGTCCCGGTGGGCCTGGGGGCTGGCTGGGATGCGGGGATGCCGGGAAGCACTGGTAAAGCGGGGTGGACCAGGGCAGGGGGGAGAGCGGCGTCGCCCAGGTGTGAGTCACCCGCCGCCTATCGCAGGGCCCGCCGCGCTTCGCCAGCCCTGGCAGCGCCGAGGAGGCAGGGCGCTGGCACGGATCCGGTTGCGCGCCCCACCCCGGGCACCCCGTGCTTGCCCGAGCTGGGTGCCGCGGACACGTGTGCCAACACATGGGCGCACCGTTGCTTGCCATGCATCGGGCCAAAAGTCCCTCTCCTCGGCGTGGCTTCCCCGGGGAGCACCGGCTCCAGCCCTGTGGTGACCGTCCCCGGCGCTGGGTTGTTGACGGCCACCCTCTCCAGGGGGACTGGGAAGCCACAGGGCCTCGGTGCTTCCCGGGCTGGGGTGCACTGGGGGCCCAGCCACTCCTGCCTTGCCCCCCCCCGGGCCCCGGGGCTGCCGCCTTCTCTGGGCAAATAAACCGCAGGCGGAAGTGCAATTAGTCACGGGGGTTTCTTGTCTGCCGCAGCCGTGGGGCAGGAACGCCGTGTCCCAGGGACAAGCTCCGGCACGGGCGGGACAGGCAGGCACCCTGGCAGGGGCCCCTCTGCAGGCAGGGTCCCAGCAAGCACCCATGACATGAGTTTTGGAGTTCTCAGCCAGGCACAGGGCAAGGTGCAGCCAAATCCCCTCCTCTTCCCGTGCGCGGAGCAGACAGCTCACCGCCGCTGACTCACGCCACTGGCAGGGCGAGCTGGGGGGGATCCCTGGCCCCATGCATCAGTGGGGGGCCAGTGGGGACCCCCTGGCGCCTGGGGTCCCCCTTCATCCCCAGCCCCCCGCCGAGCCCTGGGGATGGGGAGGGCTGGTTTTGGGGTGCTAGCCGAGCGGTGCCGGCACTGATAACCACATCCAGATGGGGTGGGAGGGGAGGGCAGGATCTGACGCCGTGCGGGGGCTGCGGGAGGGGCTGCGGATGTGTTCTTTCCCCACAAATTTTCCTGGCCTGGAAGGGAGCTTAGGCAATCGGGTGCTCCCCAGAGTATCTCGTGGCTGGAGCTGGTGCCCACCCGCGAGGGTATGGGGGGATCGGGGTGCTGGGGCTGCCTTCAAGGCACCCACCCCACACTTGGCCGCAGGTGAACCTCTCGGCACCGGTGGCCAACACCGGCTGTTGGGACCAGCCCACCCTCGTCCCCGCTGCCTCCCATAAGGTGGACCTATTCAACGGGCACCTGGCCGGCGTCCTCCTCACCTCCATCTTCGTCACCGCCCTGGGGGATGTCACCGTGGCCCACCTGGGCACAGCGGAGGGACGCATCTTCCAGGTGGGATGGGGGGACCGGGTGGCGTGGGGTGCTCCCAGCGGCACGTGGGGTGTGCTTAGCCCCCCGCTCTGCCCCGCTGCAGATGGTGCTCCAGCGCTCCAGCTCCTACCTCCTCACCTTGGCCAACTTCTCCCTGGGGGAGCCGGGGCCGGTGCGGGGTGCCATGGGGCTGCAGAACCACTCACTGTTCTTCGCTGCTGGCACCAAGGTGAGCGGGGGTCCTGGGGGGCCCAGGGCAGGCGCTGAGCCCCATGTGCCCCGCTCGCCTCCGCTCTCTGTCCCCAGGTGTGGCGCCTGAATGTCACCGGCCCTGGCTGCCGCCACTTCTCCACCTGCCAGCGCTGCCTGCGAGCTGAGCGCTTCATGGGCTGCGGCTGGTGCAGGGGTGGGTGCACGCGCCGCCACGAGTGCGCTGGCCCCTGGGTCCAGGACAGCTGCCCACCCGTCCTCACCGACGTAGGTCTGCGCCGCCGTCTCCCCTGCTGCCCACATCTCCCAAGCACTCAGATGGGGAGGGAGGTGGCGAGTGGGGTGGCATGTGGTGGGAGCTTTGCTCTGCCCAGAGACCCCCTCCCCGGGATGGGTGTCGTGCCCCCCGGGGAAGGGGCTTTCCGGACCCGCAACTGTCACCAGGCTTTTGGGGCTCGGGGTGACACAGGTGCCTTTCCCGCAGTTCCACCCCCGGAGTGCCCCGCTGCGGGGCCGGACGCGGGTGACGCTTTGCGGCATGACGTTCCGCTCTCACTTGGACCTCTACCCCCGCCGCAGCCCCCCCGGTGCCTACCGGGTGGCGGTGGGACGCCGAGGCTGCACCGTGCTGCCGGAGGAGAGCAGGAGCCACAGGTGCGCGGTGGTGCCGGGGCGGGGGGAAACAGCAGCAGAGAGGGGTCTGGGGCTGCCCCCCACCCCAGCCTGGGGCTGACCCCCCATCATCGCCCCACAGACCCCTGCCCAGCTCACGCCGCAAGGACTTTGTGGATGTGCTGGTGTGTGAGCTGGAGCCGGGGGGCCCGATGGCAGCGGGGGGCCCAGCTGATGTGGTGCTCACCGTGGAGGAACCCACTGGACCCTCCAGCTTCCGTGTCCTCGGCTCTGCCACCCTCGGCGGCTTCGTCTTCGTGGTATGGCCCTGCGCTGTCAGTCCAGGGTTTGGGGAGGGGGGGCGGGGGGGTTGGCTCACCCACCCAAGCCACCGACCCCATCTCTGCCCAGGAGCCCCACATCAGCACCCTGCACCCCCCGTTTGGCCCCCGGGCGGGTGGCACCCACCTCTCCCTGCGTGGCACCCACCTCTCAGCGGGGAGCAGCTGGCGGGTGATGGTCAACGGCTCCGAGTGCCCCCTGACCGAGCAGCCCAGGTACGCCCCCACCCTGCCCCCACGGGGCACAGCGGGGTCCCTGGCTTGGGGACGGGCATGGGGACCCCCCCGCAGTCCCGTCCAGACGTGGCTGCCATGTCCCCAGGCAGGGCAACGAGGCAATTCGGTGCACGGCTCCTGCCACCCGTGGCCTGGGCGCAGCCCGGGTGTCCCTGTGGATCGACGGGGAGGAGTTCCTGGCCCCTCTGCCCTTCCAGTACCGCCCCGACCCCTTCATTTCGGCCATCGTCCCCAACTGCAGCTATGAGTGAGTGCGTGGGCTCCCTTCCCCTGTGGGGGGGGACAGCCCTGGCCTCCCCAGCCAGGCTGGATGAGGTGCCGGGGTCCGCGTGCACCCCAGGGACCACATGCACCCCGGGGACTGCGTGCACCTCGGGGACCACGTGCACCCCCAGAGACCGTGTGAATCCCTGGGGGCCACGCGCACCCCAGGGACCACGTGGACCCTGGGGACCACGGGCGCCCCGGGGCCCTGACCCCCGCTCGCCACAGGGGCTCGATGCTCACCGTCGTCGGCACCCACCTGGACTCGGTGTATCGCGCCAAGATCCACTTTGAAGCCAGCGGTGTGAGGACCGAAGCCGTGGTAAGCGCCGGAGCGGGAGGTCGTCACCCCCCTCCCCGGCCCTGCCCTGCTCCCCCCAGCGCCGGGCCCAGCACCGCGCTGGCACCCAGCTTGCCCCTGTGCCCGCAGGAGTGCGAGGGTCCGCGGGCGCCGGGGCGGCTGCTGTGCCCCAGCCCAGCCTTCCCCTTCGAGAGCAAGGTGGAGACGGCGCCGGGGAACCTGAGCGTGCTGCTGGACGGTGCCACCGGCCGCCAGCTCTTCCGCCTCCGCTACTACCCCCGGCCCACGGTCTTCCCCTTCGAGCAGGAGGGTGGGCGCCTCCGCCTCAAGCCTGGTGACGACGAGATCGAGGCGCACGTACGTGGGGCGGCGGGGTGAGCCGGGGTCGCGGGGGGGGGCCCGCTGTCGGGACCCCCGGGCTCAGGGCGGTGTGTCCGGGCAGCAATTGGGGCTGGACGCCGTGGCCACCTGCATGAACATCACCATGACGGTGGGGGGCCGGGACTGCCACCCCAACGTGCTGAAGAACGAGGTGACGTGCCGCCTACCCCGTGAGCTGCGCCTGCCCCCCGCCGGGGCCCCCGTGGAGGTAGGCACCCCCTGGGCGGGCGACCCCCCGGCCTCGGTGTCCCCCACCCCGTCCCCACTGAGCCCCTGCTCGCCCAGATCTGCGTGAACGGTGCCTGCGAGGTGCTGGGCTGGGTGCTGCCCCCCCCGGCCTCGCTGGACCTGGCCGCCAGCCTGGCCCTGGGCACTGGTGTCACCTTCCTGGTCTGCTGCATCCTGGCCGCCGTGCTGCTCCGCTGGCGCTGGAGGAAGAGAGGGGGTGAGTGCCACGCTCGCCGGGCGCCCCGCTGCCCCCTGCTCCCCCCACCGCGCCGCCCCCCGCCCACCCCGCTGCTGCCCGCAGGGACCGAGAACCTGGAGCTGCTGGTGCAGCCCGGCCGCAGCGATCCCCCCGTCACCACCCAGCGGCCCGGTGTCGACTACAGGGAGGTGCTGGGTAAGTGGGTGTTCAGGGGTGGGTGGTGGGGTGCTGGGTGCCTGCCCAGCCCTCACCCTGCCTCCGCCTGTCCCAGCAGTGCTGCCCGTGGCAGGCAGTCCCGGCCCAGCGGGGACCCGGGCACGCTTCGCCGGCGCCGGTGCCAGTGCCGACACGGTGGGTGGTGGGTCCCCCGTGCCCCTGCTCAGGGCCACATCCTGCTGCCTGGAGAACCTCAGGCCGGAGCTGCTGGAGGAGGTGAAGGACATCCTCATCCCCGAGGAGCGGCTCGTCACCCACCGCCACCAGGTCATCGGCAAAGGTGACGCCGCACCCCGATCTGGCTGCGACGTCGCCCGCTCGCCACGTGCGGTGCCGGCTTCATGCCACCCGTCCCCACAGGGCACTTCGGCAGTGTCTACCACGGCACCTACACGGACCCGCTGCTGGGGGACCTCCACTGTGCCGTCAAGTCCCTGCACCGTGAGTAGCGCCCGCTCCCGCGGTGTGGTCCTGCGGCGCGGCCTTACGGCGTGGCCCCACGGCGCAGGACAGCGGCGGGGCGCCCCACGGCTCGGCTCTCGGCAGGCATCACGGACGTGGAGGAGGTGGAGGAGTTCCTGCGCGAGGGCATCCTCATGAAGAGCTTCCACCACCCCCAGGTGCTCTCGCTGCTGGGGGTGTGCCTGCCCCGCCACGGGCTGCCCCTCGTCGTCCTGCCCTACATGCGCCACGGGGACCTGCGCCACTTCATCCGCGCCCAGGAGCGGGTAGGGGGTACCCTGGGCCGGGGCGGGGGGGATGTGGCGGGTGGCCAAGGTCACCCCGCTCACCGCTCCCACCCCGCAGAGCCCCACGGTGAAGGATCTCATCGGCTTCGGGCTGCAGGTGGCCCTGGGCATGGAGTACCTGGCCCAGAAGAAGTTTGTGCATCGGGATCTGGCGGCCAGGAACTGCATGTGAGTGCGGCCGTACCCGCTGGAGCCCTGCCATGGGGTCACCCTCTGGGCATGGGGGTGCTGCCTGGTGGCTGCCCCCCCCCCCGCAAAACCCTGTCCCGCAGGCTGGACGAGACACTGACGGTGAAGGTGGCCGACTTCGGGCTGGCGCGGGATGTGTTCGGCAAGGAGTACTACAGCATCCAGCGGCACCGCCACGCCAAGCTGCCCGTCAAGTGGATGGCACTGGAGAGCCTCCAGACCCAAAAATTCACCACCAAGTCGGACGTGGTAGGCACGACCCCCGTCCCTGTCCCCTGACCCCTGTCCCCATCCCACCTGCCCCCCCACCCCATGGTGGCTCTCTGCTCGGCAGTGGTCCTTCGGGGTGCTCATGTGGGAGCTGCTGACACGGGGGGCATCGCCGTACCCCGGGGTGGACCCCTACGACATGGCCCGCTACCTGCTGCGGGGGAGACGCCTTCCGCAGCCCTGCCACTGCCCCGACACCCTGTGAGTGGGGCTGGGGGGTGGGCAGGGTGGTGGAGGGGGGGTGGTCCCGAGGGGCCACTGGTGCTGACGGGGGTGTCGGGGCAGGTACAGGGTGCTGCTGAGCTGCTGGGCGCCGGTGCCCGAGGAGAGGCCGTCCTTCACAGGGCTGGTGGGCGAGCTGGAGCGTGTCCTGGCCACGCTGGAGGGTGAGCACTATGTCAACCTGGCCGTCACCTACATCAATCTGGAGTGTGGCCCCCCCTACCCCCCCGCCCCCCTGGGGCAGCTGCCTGATGGCGAGGATGAGGATGAGGATAACGAAGAGGAAGAGGAGGAAGAGGACGAGGAGGAAGAGGAGGAGGACACGGCCATGTGCTGATGCGGTGCCCTGCACTGTGGGGGCTCCTGGACCCCCACACACCATGGGCATGCTCTCCCTAGGAGGGTTGCGGTGTGCAGCCAGGTGTTACGGGACACCGTCCCTATGGGATGGGTGCTGGGAGGCAGCTGGGTTCCGTGGGGTGCTTTCCCACAGATCACACCCGGACCCTGCTGGGTGCTCCCCAAGCTTGGTCCCACGCCGTGGGCTGCCTGCACTGGCTGGGTGCTGGAGCACTCAGCCCCACGCTGGGGAGGCTGTGCTGTGGGGTCTGGGGCTCAGCCCCACACCGGCAGGGTGCCGTGGGGCCCCAGCTCAGCCCCAGCGGGTGCTATGGGGTGGCTTGGCCCACCCAGGTGTCCCATGGGGTTTCCATCCCCTTGGCTACTCAAATCACTCATTAAAACCTAGTTGTATTTTTTCCCAGGCTGGGGCTGTGTCTTTGAGGGGGGCCATGCCTCAGATTGGCAGCACCCCTGTACCCCTGCGGGGGGGGGGGGCGTGTCTCCCTGCTCTTGATTCCCACCCCCTCCGGGCACCCACCTCACGGGGGGCACGGGTGAGGGTGCACCCACCATTCCTGTGCCAGCCACGGGAGGGCACCTGCACACCGGTGCTGGCGTGGCCACCCTGGGCACCGTCCCCCGGTGCCCACCACGCCGGGGTCGCCCTATGTGCCCTGGGTCCCACCATGACGCCCCGTGCTCAGGAGGGACCCAGGCACCTGGGAGGCAATGCCAGCACCAAGCAAAAGGATTGTCCTAAAAATCTCCCTCCCGGCCACCTCTGGCCCGAGCCCCTGGCCCCGCTCGCCAGCGATCCCAAATGGCAGCGGGTGCCAAGCCGTGCCCCTCGCCTCTGCCCCCTTACCTGGGCGGTTGGGGCTATGGCAGGGAGGTGGCATCTCACTGGGTACAGCCCTTTCCACCCTCCTCAGCCGCAGCTAAATATAGCCCTGCCGGCTCTGCCGACGGCTCTGCCAGCCGCGTGGGCTCTGCCGGCCAGGTGGGCTCGAGGCACCTGCCTGGCCGTGGGGTGCGTGATGGCGTGGGGAGCACCATGCTTTTGGGTGCAAGGTGATGGTGCCCCTGGGATCCCGCTGCCGAGGGTGTGGGTCACGGTGCCCCTGGGATCACGGCATGACGCGTGCCTGGGATCACGGTGCCCATGGGATCATGATGCTCCTGGGATGATGGGTGCCTGGGCATGGGGTCAGGGTGCCCTCGGGTTCATGGGTGCCTGGCCATGGGATTAGAGTGTCCCTGGCACTGAGGTGCCCATGGGACCACGGTGCCCAGGACACACGATCACAGCGGTGGACACGGTGGCACCCAGCCCACAGTACAGCCCAGTGCTGCCTGCTTTTGGGCACCGCTACCCACCCTGCCTGCCTGCGCAGGGTCCTGGCACGGCACACTGAACCGGCCTTGGGGCTGCTGCATGGCGACCAAGCGTCGTTACCAGCCTCACTTAATTGCACCTTAATTGCTTCAGCTGCTGCCTGTGCAGGGGACGGTGCATCTTGTGCCCCACGGCATGCCCAGAGGCTGGAATTGGGACCCTCCTGGAGCAGGGGATGGCGGCTGAGCCCCCCCACCAATGCCTGCTGCCAGATGAGCCAGCTTTCTCCACTCCTTTTGCTGGCAGTGGTGGCAGATGTCACATCTGTAAGGAGCTCTTCCCGACGAGGATGTCCCCTCCACTCCAATTCTGGGGCAAAAATCCCCTAGAACAAGAACCTGGAAAAGAGGAGGGGGCCGGTGACGGGCATCACCCCCTGGGTGCACGTCCAGAACTTGAGGTGGGGGCAAGGGCAGGGTTTGGGGGTGGGCAGGGGATGCTGAAACATGCCCCAGCCCCACAGCCGTGGGCAGCTCCGCTCCCCGGTCCGTGGCCAGCCACGCGGGTCCTGTAGCCGGCACCAGCTTTAAATAAAACCTCCTGGGCTGCTCATTAAGCGGCGCCCGAGCCCGGGGCCGCGTCAGCTCCCATCAGCCGAGCTGTCCGTCTCCGCCGGCACCTCGCACCTGCACGGCTCTGCTGCTACTTGCGGGAGGATATTTTTAGCGCAGCTGAGTCCCAGCATCCTGCAGTCAGGGGGTCTGCCGGAACGGTGCCTCAGTTTCCCCACGGTGGGGCCGCACTGCTCCCCTGGCCTGAGTTTTGGGGTGGCCGTGCCCCCCGGCATGGGTGCCGGCCCTGCGCACATGAGGCCAAGCAAGGCCATTTCGGCTACGCTGCCGAGTTGCTGTGGCAACGGGAAGGGCCCAGCACCATGCGGTTATTAGGGCTGGGTTGGAAATGGGAGGTGCTGGGGGATGCTGGTCACCAGGGGTGCGGCTGGGGTGGCCAGCTGGGCACTACCAGCAGCTGGGATGCAGGGATGGATGGATGGATGGAGGGATGATGGATGGACGGATGGATGGACAGGAACCCTGGGGTGTTGCCCTCCTCAGCACAGGGCAGGGTGGGTGATGGATGGGTGCCAGGCCCACTGTCCTGTGACATGGGGGGCAGCCCTGGGGGCACCCTGCGTGAGCAGGGCTGTCAGTGCCCCGCGGAGGGGTGGCACAGCGAACGGCTCATGAGCTGACGAGGCTCGCGTGGTTACGGTGACGTGCGTGAGGAGGGCCCCTGCCTTAGGCTGCACCCCCCCCCCCAAATGTGCCTGCAGAGATGACAGATTTCATGCTAATACGCATTTATCCTGCCCTAATTACGCTGTGGGAGGTGAGGAGCTAGCGCCTGGCCTTTAATGCCACCAGCTGGCAAGTGCCCACCCTGCCTGCCCCTGCCTGCCACCGCCAGCCGGCATTGGTGCTGGTGCTGCGCACACTGCCGCGGCACAGGGGAGGGGCGGGGGGACCTCGCAGGGTGGCATCTCACCCGGCACCTGGCACCCCTGCCCCAGCTGGGGGGGGTCTCAGTGATGCTGCCTGGGCACCCAAGGGTGGGCACCGGGTGAGCGACACCCTAAGGTGCTGCATGGCTGGGCATGGCTGGCGGAGCACCTGGTTGAGCTGTGGGCACGCGCGGCCCTGCCGTCCCCGCCGCGCCGTGCCATGCTGTGCCACGCCACGTCGCGCCGTGCCCACCCGCCACGG
>JAVJGG010000037.1:4708336-4733249 GCA_035590195.1 Aviceda cuculoides | reverse complement strand
CCCTGTGGGCACACCTTCCACCGCGCCTGGTGAGCGCCCGGCCGCCGGCGGCGGGGCCCGGGGCCGTCTGCGGGGGCGGGTGGGTGCCCTGGCCGGGCCCGGCAGCCCCTTCCCCCGGAGACATCCCTCCTCGCCCCGGGCTGCACTCCCGCCAACTCCGAGGGGCTTTGGCTGTTCGCTGGGCTGCCGGTACCTGCCGTGATTCCCTACTGCCCCCCCGCGCCTCACCGGGGCCTGGTTGCCGAGGGCTCTGCCTCGGCGGAGGCCCTGGCCGCCGTAGCGGCAGCGATTCGGCTGCGCGGGGATTTAGAGGGGCTCACGGAGCTGCCGCGGGAGCCTGGGCTGCGTTGTCACTCCTCTGCCTGTGGTCGCCCTTCTCCCGGAGGGCCGGTGCCAGCAGATTGCTCCTACACAGGGTGTTTATCTGGAAGGAGCGGTGTTAGATTACGGGCGAAGCCTCCCAGGCGATTTCATGCTTTTGCTGGAACTGTTTTGCAAGCGTTTGTGTTGGAAGGAAACGGTTCTTCTGAGGAAATAAATTCTGTGTGTGGGGAGGGAGCAGGCGTTTGCTTTTCTGGCTGGCTAACTCGGAGAGGGACCGCCGCTCGCAGGTGCAATGGTCACCTCTTCGCCAGCGGCGCAGCTCGGGCTCGCTTTCCTCTAACAACCGACGGAGGAGGGAGAGCTTCCAAAGGTAACCTGCCAGCTCCGGATTGTTACCCTGCTCCAAAAATAAACTGTTCTGAGTGTGACGTGATGGCTTGGTTGCAAAACGCATTAGTAGCTCTCCTGGGGAGCCCGACAGGTTTGCATTCATCATCTCAGAGCAGAGACTGGCTCGGTCTGCCTCCCTCCACGGATGCGTGTTCGGTGTCAGCGGCACCCTTTGGAGCTGACCAAACTGGGGGTCTCTTGGCTGTCGTATCCTGATATAGCAGCTCTTGTGCTGTTCTGTGTGTGGATCCGTTTGCTCCTGTGAAGCTACAGTTGTTCAAAGGCTCTCCTAGGGAGATCTGAGCTCTGTAAAGACTCTGCCCTGGTAAAGATAAGCTTGCACGCTAAATTCGGCTGGGAATTGTCTTGGAGGCAAAGGTAGAGTGCGTGTGCTGGAACACGGCGCTCCCGTTAGCTGCACCTCTGGACTAAATGTTTGCATTCCTGTTTTTGGTTTGTAAAAAGGAGTCATGTCCTGCTGTCTCCTTGTGAGTTGGAGGGTAGCCCCTGGGAGCAGCACTCCTGGATTTTAAGGATTTACCATATGTTTTCTTTTCCTTTCTCAGTCTCATCCAGTGGTTTGACACAGCACCAAGCCGGACTTGCCCGCAGTGCAGAATCCAGGTAAAACCATCACCTAGGTACCCCTCTCTACTTCTATGGCACGATGTTCTGCAAATGTCACTGAGGAGCTGTGGCCTAGGCCTGTGGTGATACGAGGAAAGGGCTCGCAGTATGAAGCAGAGAGAGTTTTCTGTCACTTGCAGCTCTCCCCAAAGGCTTAGGGGCGTGAAGTCCCCTCAGCAACCCTTCTGATCAGAGGGGTTGTCTGAGGGTGCCCTGCTGCTGTCCATGTTGTAGCTTCTCTAGAAAGGATCTCTGGGTTTTCACAGCTTTTATTTAGGCTGAGTAAGTACTGGCATAATGTTAGCAAGGGCTGGAAGGGGTTAATCAGGATATCTGACTTGTATTTCTAGAGTACCCTGCTGCTCGCTGTCAGGTAAGCAGCCCAGTCTGCTGCGTATGGTCCTTATGAGTCCTTGCTTTGCAGCACTCGGCCCTGCGTTGAGAAAAGCAAAGGCTGGGGAGGGAAGGAAGGATGTGCTCTGCTTCCGAGATGGGAAGCCAAGGCTTGGGGATCCAGTGGCTTTACTGGGACCTGAACTTACTGGAAGTCCCTTGTGTCACCAGCCTTGACGTTGCCAGTAGGCCTTGGTGTGTAGTGGCTGCAGGAGATGTTGCCTCACACTCAGATGTAGGTTTTTAGCCAGCTGCAGCTTGGGCTTGTTCCATGTTCGTGCTTCTTTCTTCCTCTCAAGGTCTTGGCCCCTGTTCCTTCCCTGACTTGTTGATTCCCTCTGTTCTTCACTGCCTCTTACATCTCTGGGTTACCATGGAGTTATCGCGAAATAACATCTTATGTAGCAGTAACTATGCAATTAGCTGGTGTCATGACTGTATATAATACTTAAAACACAAAGCTGTAACTGCATGGGGGAGGTGTGGAGAGCTATCAAATTCAATTACAGCACCTTCTGCCTGCAGAAAGCAGCACGTACTTCTGTCTTAGGATTTGGCATCGTGTTAGCTCAGCGTCAGCTGCTTGGGCCTTAGCTGCCAGAGAACAGACTGCGCTTGATTCAGAAAAGCCTGAATCTTTCTGCTGCGGCTCAGGAGCTTGGCTGGAGTCGCGCTCCCAAAACTGGGTGGGGGGTCTGCTGCTGTGCTGATGAGCCGAAGCAAAGCATCGTCACTAATGGCGTTGAGCATGTGATCTGAATTGCCTTTCATGGCCTTGTGACAAGATGGTACCTTCTCCCCTCCATCTGTCTTCCATATGCGTTGTGTTTCCATATCTGTGCTCATCACCCTCTTCTGTCTCCTATGTTTAGGTCAGCAAAAGACACATCATCAGTAAGCTGTTTTTTGATGTTGCTCTGGAGGAGCAGGCAGCACCGGATGCAGAGACCTTGCAGGTAATTTGACTAAGGGGTTCTTCCATTGTGTGATGCTTCAGCGTCTTGGAAGCGTGGCCTGGGCTGCCAGTCCTCTGCTAACAGCTGCTTCCTGAGCTGGTGCTCTCTGTGCTGTGCTCATGTTTCAGACCTGAAGCACATCAGTGTCTCCTGCCTGTCTCTCTTCTTCCTCTTGGTCCTCGCCCAGTCTCAGCTCTGTTGTAAGGAGGTCTCCATGTGGTGGGTTAGGAGTTCCCCCTGACCAAATCCCATGTGGTGATTCAAGAAGCCTCCTCTACTTCACTGCTCTTCCTTCTGGTTCTCACCTTATGCGGAAACCTCCTGAAGCAGCATCAAATAAACATCCAGTCGCTGCTTCTCCCTTTGGTCTCGAAGCCATAGGGATGAGGCTACACAGCTTTTCCAAAAGGCAGGAGAAGGAAAATCCCAAATGCAATGAACAGCTGCCGGTGTCTGTGGCTTGGCTGAGTGCGAGCCCTGCTAACCCCTCTGGAAAGAAGGGGCTGTTAGGAGAAGTGCCACCTCTGTGCAGGTAGGTTTGTTTGCACAGACTGTAAGGAAGTGGGGCAGGGTGGTGATAAAGTCGTGGTTCCCCAAGAGAAATTAGGAAAGGGACTATCTGAAGCTGCACCAGCAGTGCTGAGGCTGGGACCCTGGCGGGGAATGCTGGCTGGAGCTGGGGTGCTGGGTGATGTTCTCCAAGTGCCACCCTTGGGTGTGGAGAGGTGTGGGTGAGAAGGGATGAATGCAGAGTGGCTGTTCCGTGTTCTTCTCTTTTGTTTTGTATGGATGAAGCATGGCTCCTTATGTCTTGGAGTTATCTGTTCCAAAAAGAAAAATCGGTTGACCTTGGTATAATGGGATGCTTGTACCCTCTTGTGTTTAGAATCAGCATGTGCAGCAATTACCATAATTAGCAGTTGCCATGACAATGCTATATGTATATCGTATGTTTTTAAAATAAAGCCAGCCAGACTGTAATGTCAGTAGCACTGTGATTCTCAAAGACCGCTAATAAAGAAACTGAAGGCCAAAGTGTGTGTGCTGAGGAAATGAAAAAGCATCTCTGGGCACTTGAAGCTGTGTGCACTAGAAGCAAAGCAATGCCTTGGAGCGGATAAACATTGCCTTTAGTACCTATTCAGATCTGTTCTCACAAGTGTAAATAGATGGGTGACTCAGAAATGGGTTGACTGGAGAAAATTGCCCTAGAAAAGCTTCCTGTTCCTTCTCACCCCCACCCCAGGATCTAAGATGGGTTCCCCCAGCCTTCCCCTTCAGGCAGGCTGTGCTGAAGAACTGCTGCCTTGCTCAAGGGCTGGACTGTGGAGCTGCTCCTGCACAACAAGCTTGATGGTAACTCATCATGCTCCTGCAAAGTTTGTTGTGTGGCTGTCAGAGCAACATCTAGCCCTGAGTGTGCAGCTTTCCTAGTGAGAGCCAAGGTCACTGTCTAATGGGAAGGAACCAAATATTTTCTGCATAGATTAGCGTAGTTTGCATGGGTATTTACTGCCCTGTACGCTGATTTGGGTTGCTGCTGGGCTGATGCTGGTTTGTCACCAGTTCCATGTTGAGTGCTGCCTTGTTTCTGGAGGATATAGAGCACCTTGACAACATGGGTGACAATCATGGGTGGGATTTAATGTCCATTTAGACTGGAGTTCTGTCTGCGAAGAGAATTGGTGACTTCCTCAGCCAGAAGTGATTTCACCTGAAAAAGCCCCAAATCCAGGGTTTGTTCCCATCCACTGCCTATCCCTCCAAGAGCCTGGCCGTAGAGTGGTACTTGGCTCCGTAATCAACTGGAACTGTATCTGTGCAGCCTGCAGATGTCCTGAAATGAGCGTTTGGCTTCCTGCCATGAAAAGGTTGGACTGGGGCGAGGGAGTGTGCTTCAGTGTGCTAGAGAGCCGAATGCATAGCTGTGGTCTGCTTGTCATCTTGGAGAGACAAGCTTGGGATACTCTTCTGAGAACCAGTGTTCTGTACCTGGTTATAAGGGGTTGGAAGAGCTCCCTCCTAATCTGAAACATTTTCCTGTTGTTGCAGAATTATCCGAATTATATTTTGCATAATAATTGTCGTGGTGCTATTCCTCACTCTTGCTCCTGCTCTGAAATGTTTACAGTCAAAGGAGTGCTGGGGCTGCTTCGATTCCTACCACCAGGCATCAATTTCAACTGAAACACTGGAGGGAACTTGGTTCCTTGGAGTAGCTGCAGACTGAACACTGTGACATGTCGAAGCGTTTCTGGGTGCTGAGCCTGGGTTTATCCTGTATTGCTCTTAAAGATGGTCCTTGGTGGTCAGAACAGTCTCTGTGTGGCTGTTGCAAGAGCAAGAAAGGTGTGAGTTTTGGGGGGTAACACCTCGGTGAGGCCATCTGGAACCTGCCACTTCCAGTTGCTTGTGATTTGGGGAGCCGAGAGTCCTTCTTCCAAAGGACACTAGGAGACTTTGGTTTCTTCAGCTTGCTGAAAAGGAGGCAGAAGGTGGAGGATTCCTGCCTGTAAACCTGCTGGGGAGGGTAGAAACCTGGGAGGACAGTTGTCTGTTTGTGTCAGGATATACTCATTTGATCTTGGGAAAATGTGGTCTTGTAACTTAGGCTGGCAGAGAGAGGAGAGCTTCTATCAGAGCAGTGAAGATTGGGAGCAGCCTTTAGGAGCTGTGGTGGAGGATGAGGGATTTCAGATTAAGTTGGTGAATGAGGTAATGTTACATAGCTGCCCGCAGTAGCCCTGGATTTCTTTGCTATCATGCTAATTAGCACATCTTGTGAGCTCACTAATCGTTCCTGAATAGGACTCTGAGGAAGCTACTCCAGAATAGTTCCTGCAGCAGAGTTAATTCCATGTCAACCCTCTAGCTGTTGTACCCCCGGGGGCAAATCCAAGTCAGCTCTGCTAGGCTTTGCGTTTAGTCCCTTCTACTTATCGAGCTTTACATCCCATATTCTTTTTCCTGCCTTTATTGCCACTAGCAGAGCTTCGCTGTGGTCCAGTCAGATCCGTGGTCACTGGCAGTGCTATTCTCAGCTCAGATTTGCATGTAGCGTTCCGGGTTGCACAGATTTGTGTGCTCTGCTTCAGTACTGTGTTGGCATTTTATTGTGGTTTTATTCCACTGCAGTTCCTGCCTGACTTGTTCTGTGCTTTCCTCTGCAGTTCTCTAACACAGCTTTTTAAGTCGTGTTCTGTTGACTCTTTCCTGTATATATTTCTCTCTTGGTCTGGTTTTTTTTTTTTTTTTTTAAATATATATATATTATATATAGATAGCCTCTCTTTGTAACCTCTCTATGTTTCCTTTGGCTATTTGCCAGTGTTCATAAGTCATATCACTTCGTTATGTATAATTTAAACTGTGGGGCATTTGCTGCCTCTTTCTGATCTTTAATGAAGGCATTGGAAACATTTGATGTTCCTCAGACCCTTGTGGTACCCAGGAGACGTTATGCATCCTCAGTTTGGTATGGTATGGATTGGTTTATCTGTGATCTGCTTATGGCCATTTGACTGAGCTGTTAGCTCATACCAGCAGCCTGAACTGCAGTGACTTCAGTGTCTGTCAGAATGCTAGCTCGTGCCTTTCGATCGTATGCTTGGTTACCTTTTCAGATGTTTGGACATGCTCTCCTGTCTCCCACCTGCACCTGATTAAAGTTCACTTCAGTTCAAAGCAACTCTCAATCCAGTTAGTCTGGCAACATCCCTGCCTTATTGCCTTGTTTAGGTAAAACATTATAAAAATTGTTCCTGTCTGATTTCCTGTTTCCCTGAGAGCGTTCCAAAATTATTCAGCTAAAACAAGATGACTGACAGTGTGAGAAACACAAGGTTGACAAGGCTAAGATGAAACTGGGATCTTCTCCCCCTGAAGAATGCCAGTTGGAGGTGCTCTTTGCATTCCCTGAGATAGTACTTGCTTGTAACTTGGTGCTTGCTGTTACCTTGTTCCCTTCTTAGCACCTAGCTGGTGCAAATGTCCTGCCTAGAAACCTCTTGGGTCCTTTTAAGGTCTGGTGAAAGCTCCTCTACAGGGTGTTTCCTAATCGGGTTTTCTGTGTTGTGTTTCAGAATGAACTGGACAAGGTGAAGGCTCAGCTCTCTGTGAAAGGTGAGTGCCAGCTGCCTGCTGGGGATCAGCCACCCATGGTCTGTGGGTCCTGGGCTCTGACTGTGCTAGGTGGCTTGCCCAGGCCTGAGAAAACCCTATGCAGAGCCCACTCCTCTCTGAAGCTGAGGGCATGGAGCAGGCTGTAAACTCTTTTGCTGGAGCAGTTTTCTCGGAGCTTTTTCTGAAGTGAGACCACGTAAAGCTGTACAAAGCTTGTATGACAGAGCCAGAGTCCACAGCCTGGCCCAGCTCTGCTGTAACTGGGGTGTTCTGTGCAAGTTTAGAGATATATATGCAATTTTTTTGCCCCTTTTCCTAATCACAAGCTACAGAATTGCAGCATAGCTATATCTCGAGCAGGCTTGCTGAAAGCAAAACCCTTGGTTTGCTCACTGGGAAATTCACAGCTGCATATGGCAAAGGCTCATTCCCTCTAACAGATGAAGGGGTAAAAGTGGTGCCCAAAATCAGCAGTGGGAAGGTTTTGGATTTGTTTCGCTGTTGCAGTGCCACATGTGTCGCGCGAAGAGCAGACGGAGTTCAGTGTGTGTGTGCACTTCCATTTTCCCATCTTTAATTTTAGAGGATGTTTGAGGGAGGCAGGAAAAGCAAAAGCCCTGGAGACTTGTCGATGGGTTTTAAGCATCGTCTGTAGGCAGCCTGTCATCAGAACATGAGTCATGAGCAGCAAAAGGAAAATGTCAGTCTGAGTGACAGAAATCCAAAGACACACTAGCAGAAGGGGGAAAAAAAAAAAAAATTTTAAAGAATGCTGGGGGCTCACCCACGCCCCGAGAGTTGTCTTTCCTCTGCCTTCCCTACATGCACGAGACAGACATGAATAGCCAGTAGATTGAGGATTCAGTCCTTAGCCTGAGAGCAGAATTGGATGGTCTGCACATCGCTATTCTGAGGCCCGTTCTCTTGCCAGCTTGGTTGAGTTTAGTGACTTGGTAGAGAGCCAGATCTTCTGGGGAAGGTGGCTGGGATTCTTGCTAGGATGTTATCCAAGAAAAACTGCTCGAAGGCCTGCTCATCTTCTCGGCTTCTGGTGAGTAGAGGTTGGATTTGACGTTCCCTGTCCCATTCTCTTTTCATGTTGGAAATGAGAAGCTCCTTTCCACCTCCTGCCTCTTTTTGCTGTGGGCACTCTGCTCTCTGGTGGTTCTTGCGTATAAATTCCTCACTTAAAGATGTGCTGTGCACTGTAGAGGAGCTGTGTAATTGCCAGTCTCTGATCAGCTTGCAAATGGCTCTAGAGGTGCTGAGCTCCGAGCAGACCCAGCAGGTCCTGTGGGAGGCACTCTGAATGAGTTGAAAACTCATTCCTGCAGCATGGGGAGGTTTGACTCCTGCCATCTGCCTTTGGGCAGCTGGGAACGGAGGAGGGGGAAGCCCTAACTCTTTTACTAGACGTGGAGTACCTGCAAATGCAAGGGAGTGTCTCCAGGCTGTGCTGCCTCTGGTGAGGAAGGGTTATTCAGATCAGTAGAGGAAAAGATGCTTTGCTAAGAAAGAAACGTGATTCCCTAGCCACCTGCATGCTTCTGCTGGGATATGTTCCTCTCTTCTTCCCCAGTCCCACGTGGCTCTTTTACCGTCTGATCGAGCAGTGAGGGTGCCACTGCAGGTCGTGCTTCTGTGGGATGAGGTGGCACAATTTGAAACTGGATTGTTCGCAAGGAGAAAAAGCTTTTTGGAAAGGCACTGATTGGCTCTCCACTATTGTCAGGCTGGAGACATGGACGATTTTAGCAAAGACAGAAGATGCTGAGCTGAAGACTTTACCCTGCCTTCGGCAGGGTTAGATGGAGAAGTTGCTGCTTTCCCTCACTGCCCAACTGCTTTGAGCTTTCCAGTGGTGCTGGCTGTTCCCAGCTTAGGTCTGTCAGCTCCCAATGGTGGTTGTTACTTTGTGAGCTGTTCTTGCCTTGTCTCCACAAAACAGATTGAAATCTAGTGTTGTTTTCCATCACCACCTTTCTGGTGGTCAGGGGCATGTGCTTTGTTCCCAGATTGCCTGTGTGGGGAGGGACTGCAGGACTCGGGTTTTGCGACCTGCGAAAAGTGGGTCCTCTGGGGAATCTACTTAAGCTGTCGCATGTCCTGCAAAGTCCCCAGTGCCAAGCAGAGCTCTGCTTTACTGCCTTGTGCCCTCCGGCATGGGTGCCGTGGTGAGGGTACTTGCAGCAGCATGGTGACGCAGCAGCGTGGTGGGTCACTGTACGCAGCCACCTGACGGCCCCTGAAGGGCTTCCCTGCACCTCACGTTCCATGTGGAGAGGATGGGCTCAGGGCTCAGCACTCCAGCCCGGAGTGACAGCTCGGTGTAATTTGAGAACAGTTTTCCCTGTGCAAGCCTGGCTGTGAGAGCATGCGAGAGTTAAGATGCACCAGCTTAATGCAGGGCTGCCACTGGAAAGCTATTAAAGGGAACTTGTTATCTTTAGTAAAGAAAATCCTGCTGGCACTGGGAGAAGCAATTGCTCAGTACAGTCCCCGGTGCAGACAGTACTTAGGGAAATAGCTCTCTACAGGAATGGCCAACTCCTGGCAGCCTGGAGCCTGAGACTGCAAACGGTGTCTGTTTGTTGTGCTCCTGCAGCTGTGGGGCAGCTGAAGTCTGGGTTACCAGGCCATGACCTTTTTCTTTTTTTTCCTTTTCCAGAGAAAGAAAAGCGGGAATGCCAGGCTGTTGTGGATGGGCTGAGGGACACTCTGGATGTGCGCAATGCCACAATAGAGTCACTCCAGAAAGTGCTGGGAGAGACAGAGATGCTGTGCTCCTCTCTCAAGGTACCTTTCCTGTCCCCGGTAGGACTTTAACACTAACCATTGCACAGTTGGTGTTAGTTTTGTTGAAGATCTCTGCAGGCCCTGCTAATAAAGAGATTGTGCTGGTGGGATTTTGGATCTGGTGCCTCGAGACTCCTGTCTCCTTGATCTCTGAATGACAGAAGGGCGGTGTAGCTAGGTTTTTATTTTGGTTTTATTAATCTGAAGCAAGTGGTGTCGCTGGTCTTGAGGTCCTGAGTGCACTCCTCCTGGGGGTGATTCAGAGGTGTAAAAGCCAGGCCTGTGGCTTGCACACAAGTGGCTGCATGCTCAAGGCAGCAGTGGCTGGAGTGGGGGAGGGACGCCAGCCCAGCCTGGGGGATGCTGACTGAGCCTTGCTAATGAAGTGGCAGTGCTGATCATAAAGGTAGCAGCATGAACCGAGAGCGGGAACTGGCCCCAGCGCCCTGTTGCTGAAACACTGGCTCCCTGCGGTAGAATGTTCTTCTGAAATGGGTTTAGGCCAGGCAGGATTCAAGGAAAATTAGTTTCTTAGTTTGATTGGAGGAGAAATCAAACTGAAATATATGGAGGGGGAGTTGCAAGCTTCAGCTGAGTGGGATTTGATCCAGCTAACTCTCCTTCTCTGTTCTGTTGCCAGGGCTTTCCTTTGGTTAGGTTAGTAATGTGTGAAGTCCAGGGATCAAATATTCCTGTTGCGTTTCAGCATGCAGTGACTCAGGGTGTGATCATGTACTGTGCATAAACAGCAAGTGGAAGAGGGTAAGAGCAGGAGCCGCTTTTTTGGGATGTCTTGTAGTGAGCAGAGTGACTTTGCCTTGGCGGTGGGATGGGATGGGCGGTCTCCGCTGTGTGAAGATGACCTGCCTGTCCCAAGAAGATGAGGTTCAGGCAGGTGGGGTTCTGAGCTGCAGGCTGAAAGGCAGGGTAGGGGTTAACTGCACTTCACCAAAATCTCTGCCCACTGGAGTACAGGTCTGACCAAATAGCCTAAACTGCATCGTGTTCCTTGACCTGCAAGGCCAAGTGGTCCAGGGAGAGCTTGTAGATGGGTTGTGGGGTCATCTTGCTGTATGTCACCTGCAGCTGGGCTCTTCCTGAGAGGAACCAGTCCAGGGGGTCTGCCTGGTGCTAGCAATGTGGTGCTGTCACAGGGCAGAAGGAGATATATAGTAAGGAATTAATGCCAGTCAGGCCTTGCTGTGAGCCAGCACAACTTTTTTTTGCCTTACCATGGGTTTATATCCAATCTGCTTGGGTGTAAAGGCAGCTTGGGCCTGTGTCATGCCAGAGATGCTTCTGGGATCCCGGGTGTACTGGTGACAGGATACTTCTGATGCTCTCTGCTCCTGCAGAAACAATTGTGATAGTGGAAACTGGTGCTTGCTGCTCAGCTCAACATCTCTGTTCCTGGCTTTCTTCCCTTGGCACCTCAGGAGGAGGCTCTGTGGTTATCTTGCCAGTTGCAAAACCCTCAGTGTATGCTTAAGTCCTTTTAATGAAAACTGGGCAGGGCAGAAGGATTAGGAACCTGGAGGTATCTTTTCTGTGGTGTACAGGGTTTCCCAGCTGAATGCCAAGCACTGTCTTATACTGCATCATTAAAGATTAAAGCACTAAACTTCTGCAGTGAAAATACAGGCTTAACTAGCTGTGACGCAGGTCAAGCCCACAGGCTGCAAGCCGTTCCTGTCCTGATAGCACTGTCAGCTGCTACTGAACCTCTGTGTGAGAGTTTGCTGCCATTTCAGACTGTTTGAGGCTAGGGACTCTGCTCCAACCTGGCACAAAAGACTGCTTTGGGGATCTAAAGTATAGAGAGCTCTGCTTAGGAAGAGCCCAAGATGGGCTCTGCTTAAGAGCAACACGTGAGCCTGCAACACTATCCTGTCTGCAAGGTCCCAACAGTTTCACAGCTGTTTGGTCTCTGTGGCAGGAAGCAGCTAAAATCCTTTAACTTCTGTGTGGAAGGAGCTTTATGAGGCAATAGTCTCTGGCCATGCCTCTCCCTGGAGTCAGTACTGTGCTGAAACCAGACCCAGAGCCTTTTGAAGGTGCTGTGTGAGGTGCCCAGGCATGCACAAACCTAGACAACGTAGATGCGTTGAAACGGTGCTAATTCAGGCCAACTTTCCTCTGTCCTCTGCCACACTGCAGATCTGTGCTTTTTCAGCTCAGCTGAGGTTCTCTATTACTGCTGCTTGCTACTGGAGAGCCTGGAAAGGTGCTGGCTGCAGTAGGCTTGCAGCCTCTCCAGGCAGGTGAGAGAAGTGCCTGGGTGGGTGTCTGGTTTGGCTGAAGTCTCCCAGAAGAGACCCACTCAGCATTCCTGTTTATGCTCTAAGCAGCTAATGGCAAGGTGACTTGGGAGGCTAAAGTAAAAGGATCAGCTGTGCATGGAAGAGAAAGCAATAGCAAGGTTTGCTTGCTGTGGACTCCTTTGCTTTTGAAAAACAAATTGTCGCTGTGTGCAGAGTACTGCACAGCTCCACAAACGCTCCCAGCAGAAAGGAAGCTATGATGCAGTTTCAGCGCCAGACTCATCTTGCGATTAGCACTGAGACCCTGCTGCGTTTGCGAGGAGCAGAGCTAGGGGTGCAGCGGGGAGGGAGCTAAACTCTCCTTAATCCTGGGCTGCTGAGGTGGTGATAGCATTAAGAGCCAATGTACGCTCCCAGCTGCCCGCAGTGCGCATAAGCCAGGATGTTTCTCTAACAATCCCTGGAGCCTTCCTAATGGTCTGTATGTGCTTGCTTCTCTGCAGAAGCAGATGAAATTCCTGGAGCAGCAGCAGGAGGATAACAGAAGTTCAAAGGAGGAGGCCCGCCGTCTGCGAAACAAGCTGAGAACTATGGAGCGGTGAGATCCTGGGCTCTCCCTGGGCCTTGCACGCTGGGCCGCATGCCTCTCCCCCTCAGAGAGGGAGGGAGGGGTCCTACTTTGCCTGCTGCAACATCCACCACCACACGCTGTGTCATCTTACCCCATACGGTTGGAGATGGCTGCATTAGCAGGCCTGCCCTTGACTGCCCATGCTCTTGCCCCTGCTATGTTTCTAGGCGGCTGGTCTCCCTAAACAGCAGCAAGGCATGGTACTGTGTGCAGACTGGCCTCGTCTCCAGTGCTCTGAGCGTGGCTATGTGCGATTCATGTTCTCGGAGGACACTGGGGCAGAATCCCAGCCCAGGAGCACAGTCAGCCATGGGGCTATAGGGCCCGAGAGCTGGGATGTTGGCCCCATGTGCAGTATGCGTGTACAGCTGCCCCTTCTCTCGTCTGTCCATGTAGTGCTACTCTTCCCTAGCAAAAAACCTGCATGTGGTGGGGCAGTTGCCTCTTCCCCCATGGCATCCAGAGTGCCTGCAGCAGGAGCTTAGGCTGCACCAGCTCCTTGCGGGGGAAGCAGGGTTCCAGTCTCTTTCCCAGCTCTGTTTGATGGTACTTTCTTTACATGCAGAATTGAGCTGTTGCTTCAGAGCCAGCGCCCCGAAGTGGAGGAGATGATCAGAGAGACGGGAGTTGGGCAGGCAGCGGTGGAACAGCTTGCGATCTACTGTGTCTCACTGAAAAAGTAGGTGCTGCGGGTTTGGCGCAGCTGGCTTGTGCTGTCCTGGGTGTGCCCAGGGAGAACCCTTGGCTGAGCATCAGCAGGCACACAGGCTCTGTGGGGCTCTTGCTGCCTGTTTGGGCCTCCACTGGGTTTTGACTGACAGATCCTGGGGACCTAGGTTGGAGCCTGTCACACTGAACTGTTCCTGTTGTCACTGTATTGACATGTGTGTCACCATGGAAACTGTCTCCAGAGTTGTCAGTGCACCTATGAGGTGATGATTATTAATTCCCTCTGTTCCCCTCTTGTGCCTGGGGGGAAATGAGTGGATGAGGGGCTCCAGGTTGTACCCTCTGCTGCACTGTGCTGTGCAGCTGTGGCCTCAAGTGCTCCCTGGCAAGGTGAATTTGCAGTGTTGCCCTCCCTTACCTGGAAATCCATCTGGTCCTGCTGGGCAAAACCACAGCTTTTTTGGGTCCATTTTGATGGCAGCTGAATAATTGCAGCTTTGATACACAGCTGTAATGAGGCAAGTGTCCCTGTGGTGTAATTGGGAATGAATGTGCATGGCCAATAGTGTGAAGTCTTTGAAAAGTCACTTAAAGCGAAGTCCCCTATTTGCTGCCAGCATGGAGGCTGCTCTGTTGTCTGTCTGTCTTTTCCACCGGCAACTGAAATGTCTCTGGATCCAGTTTCCATTTTGCTGGTGAAATCTGTTCAGGCCCTGTTCTCAGACATGGTATCCCATGCTGCTTTTTTCTGTCCTGTGGTGTAGTGGTATGTTTGACTGACACTGTTGGTCAGTGTTGGCACACTCGGCTCTGTTCCCTAAAGGGCTTTGTGTCTCCTGGGTTTTCTCTGGTGGCTCTGCAGTTGCAGAGCTTCAAATTAAGGGCCTTGGCTTGTCTCTGAGAAGTTCTATCTCAATCCTCTCACAAACAGCATGCCTCTTCTGGTCTCTTTGCAGGGAATATGAAAACTTGAAGGAGGCTCGGAAGATCTCTAGTGAGATGACAGAGAAGCTGAAGAAGGAGCTGTTTTCTGTCAATAGCAAGGTGAAGGGAGAGTGTGAGTTGCCAGGTTGATATCTGGTCTGTAGATACCTGTCAATAACTGCGGCCCAAGCCCTCTGCAGTGACACCTTCACACACTGAGCATTACGTGAGTGGTACAGGTGGTATGAAAGTGTCAGACTGGGGTTTCTGGGTCAGGGTGCGATGCTGCAGTGAGTGGCTCATGGGCTGTTGCCAGGAGTGCAGCCTCTGGGGACAGTGGTGGGGCAGCATGTGCAGAGCCAGCCGGAGTTTGACAGGGAGCCTGGACTGGAAGGCAGCAGCACACAGGTACTCTGCTGCTTCCACTGGGTTCTGGAAGCAGCACTGCCTTCATCCTGCCACTGCCAAGCATGAGCTAGCTCAGCTGCCAGCTCCTCCTGCTGCAGAATCAGGCCCCTAAGAAAGGTGGGAAGGGGTTTGGAGCCAGCACCAGTTGAGCAGGGCTTAGCACAACCTCAGTCACACCCAGCCTCGTGCCTTCAGCTGACTGAACTGGGCCAGGGCTTCCACATGATGCTATGCCCAGGCAGGAGAGGGTCCCAAAGTGTGATGAGGATATGCAGGTGGCTCTGCACAGAGCCTGCCCGGGCCGGTCCTGACCTGGTGCAGAGCTTGGCCTGACTGGGCTCTCTTAGCTCAGGTCAGGAGTCACTTTCTGTCAGGTCTGGTAGCAAGTCCCCATGAAAAGTGTGTGCGTGTAGCCTTAATCTCCAAGGCGCAGGTGTTCCCTGGAGCATCCCCATGTCCAAGTTCACAAAGTGAGAGACTGTGGGTGGCTTTGGCCTATTTTTCTTACTCAGCCATAGCTGTTGTGGTCCCCTCAAATGGAGAAGGAGGTTCTCAGATTGCTGGCTACTCCCCAAGTGAGTTTAACCCCTTGCATGAGGTGCTACTGCTGGAATCTGGCTGCTTCTGGTGGAGTTAATGCCAAGTTGCAATCACCAGCTTGGGTCAGGAGGATGCGAGTCAGTGCACTCAGGGCTCCAGGCTTGGCTGACGGAGAGGTGACTGTACCGACACTTTGTGGGCTGGCCCAGACTCCTGAACCCACAAGTCTCTGATGTGGTATCAGTCCACTTCTCAACCCCCAGTTCTGGCATACTTCCCTGTTGAATCAGGCTTGTCCATGTGCCAGTACTGCTGATGCATAACCATCCTCCAGCCTGTGGTTTAATTCCTGTGCTCTGGTGTGTCCAAAGTCCTGCAGGAATTCAGAATGCAGCCACCAAGTGTTAGAGTGGGGAAAAGCTGTCACTATCAGGCATAAATGCTTGGGAAATGCTATAGGAAGGCTTGTGTTGGGCAAGCAGCCCTGGAGATCCCTCTGCAGGCAGCTTGAGGAAATGGGCAGGCATGCGGTTGCTCTGATACAGGAGAAATTGGTCAGACTGCCACAGGAAAATTGAGCCCTTAAACAGGGGAAAGTAGCATGTGCTGCAGAGCATACTGTTCTCACAGGGGATCTGCAGTCTCCCTTGTCTATGTGTTGTAACCAGCACTCTGCTGTTTGGGGGGGGGTGTTGTTCTGCAGCTGCAGAAAACGGTTTCAGAATTGGAGAAGACAAAGGAGGAGTTAAAAAGTACCCAGAAGGATCTGAAGAATGCGGACAAGGAGATCTTGGTGAGAATATCATTCCCTAGTCTGCAGTAACTGGCAGCTAGCCATGGCCTGCAGCTGCAAAGCCAGGAGTTATGCTGGCTTTTTCTCAGTGACCAGGTTACCTAGCCCACCTTACCTCTCTTATATGCTCCCCCTCTGAGCTTCACCTGATGCTGATTTATGAAAAAGAGGCAAGGTATCTGTTACTAAATCTTTCCTTGTCTTGCTGTCTGCTTTCCCTTTTCCCTCCAGAGTTTGAAGAAGAAGATAGACATCCTGCAGGATACTCTGAAGGTCCCATCTGTAACCAGAGAGACACTCAGTCGACTAGTCTTTGAAAGGTTAGTGAAGTGCATCCTCAGGTACAGGCGAAGGATGGAGATGTCAGGTCCAAAGTAAGAGTTGACAGTTTAACTAGCTGGGGAAACAGACATGCTAGTCTGGCAGGCATTGCAGTAGCATGGTCTTTTTGCTCCTTGTATCCTACTTTGGTTTTTTTTTTTGTTGCTGACAAGGTGGTGTTTGGTTTACCTGGAAAAAGTGTGTGCTTTTGAGGGTTTGGGTCAGGATGGGATGGAAGAATGGGCTAGGTTTTGACAAACTCTTTGTCACTATGTCCTGCCAGGGAAATATCCCTAAAGCTGCTCTTCTGTTTGCCTCGGAGTTGGCCTTCCAGTGAGTGTGCCTGGAGATCTTAGCCGGGCAGAGGAACCTAGCCTGAAAAATGGCATCTTTTACATTTTTATCAAGCCCTTTCTTGTGAGGAGGCTGTGCTATTAACCCAGTACAGCAAGCTGGGCTGTGTACACAGAGCAGCAGTGTGCCAGCATGTTTGCCTGTGCTCTGGGTGCTGCTGTTATAGCACACGCCATTTGAGGGTGAACAGTAGTTTGGGACATTGACTATAAACTCTGGGATTCAGATTGTCCTTTCTTTGACTTGTAAGCAGAATGGGTCTCTGATCCTGGTACCACTGCTGTCTTGCAACTCAATCACATAGTGTGCAGCTCTTATCTTCCTCTCATCTGCTGGGTGGCAGGTGGTGGCCTCCTGACGGCTGACACTTTGCATGGCCTTGCAGCCCCACTCCTGTAGAACTGCAGCACCCGAAGCTCCACCGTCCGGCCCACAGTGATGAAATCAATCTGGATGCTACTTTTGATGTGGACACCCCTGAACATGAGCCCTGCAGATCTCTCTCCAACCCTGCAAAAAGGCAGAAAGTGGATAAAAAGCCGTGAGTTTTCCCTCCTCTTTCTGCTTCTAAAGAAGATCAAAGTCTCACTTCTTTAGAAGTTGCTGTGTGAGATCAGATAGCTCTCCAGCTGCCTGATGTCGTGCTGCAAGTTTTGTCGTCATTTGCTTGGCCTTGTCTGTCCTTGCCAGCTCCACTTGAACAATAAATCTCTGCTGATTTGCTCCTTGCGCTTCTTACAGACTTCCCGTGGTAAACCTGGCAAAGAAGGTTCTGAAGGAAACAGTGGAGGTAAAAGGACTAATCTTGATTTTCTGTATTACCTCTTTGATTCTGCTGTTAATAAGCTTGGGATAAAGGACCCATTTTCTCCATGTAGGAGACACTATGACTGTAGACCGTCCAATCTGTAGAACCACAGTACATGCTTCAAAGTGCTTTGCTTGACAGTCTCCTAGAAACACTATATTGCTGCCTCAGGCCTTGTGGAATTGGGTGGGAGAGGGAGGGTAGGGACCCATGTGCTTCTTGCTGATTATCCTGCCTCAGATGTGCTTGGCGAACTCATTGTGGGGCTGAACATAAGGGCTGTGAGGTCAGCTAAGGGGGCTGTTCTCCCAGCCTTGCTAGGTGCAATGTCCTGCCTCCCAGGTGCTGTTTCACATGAGCCCTGGTTGGAGGCTGGAAGCTGCTGTTCTTTGGCCTGACATGTGGTACAGCAGTAACCATTACCCTGAATAGCTGTCTGTGTTGTTAGTGCTCCCTGCATGTGGACCAAATTCAGCAGATCATGCTGGTTAAAGGGCTTTTCTCATTATTTTGTGGGACAGAACTGGGCAGATGATCTGGAGGATGATGCTCTTAAAGGACTCTTGCCAGCATTCGTCAGGAACTCTGTTCTCTCCAAGAAGCCATCTTCGGGTAGCTTGCTGGGTCCCCACAAAAACATGGGCACTGTAAGTATGACTGTCCAGTTGGTGAGCTTGTCGAGGGCTGGCACTGCACACCTCTGTCCTGAAGTGACCCCACAGGAGGAAGCGAATGAGGCTTTTACCTTGCCATGTACAGTGTGTGGAAAATAAATCTTGGAGCACAACCTGGCTACTTCCCAGTCCTGCAGAGCTCCAGGGATGACAGATGCTCATTCCCTTCCTGACAGCAGACTAAACAGCCCTCCATGTCCCATTCCTCCAGCTCCTTGGAGCTTTGGGTGTTTTCCTTGTATTCCTCAGTCCCACTGACAAAATCCAAAGCCTTGCTGTTGCTTGGAAGGCTCAGCTTCCTTCAGAAAGTGCCCAAGGTACCCAAACTTTACTAATACCCTTGGGTCTGTCTTTTTCCAAAGGTGAGGGCTTAGCACAAGTATTGAGTGTTTCCAGGTGCTTGTAACCTTGCCCCAGAAGCTGTGGCCTGCAAGGCTCCCCCCTTCCCAATAACCAGCACAAGGAGAGGTAGCCAAGGCTCTGTGCTGCTTCTCCATACTCATTTCTTTCTCTCTCCTAGGTGAGAATGGGGTACGATGGCTTGGGAGGCAGAACAAAGTTCATACAGCCTGTATCCTTTCCTGCAGCTCACATGGCAGTAGTGATGCTGTGGGGACCTCATCTCTGTTCCTTCTTTTTGGTCTCTGCCATCTTGGGGAGTCCTGCCCCCCCCCCATCTGTCAACAAAAAATGAGCTGGGATCCTCAAGGAACCATCATATTTATCTCTATCTGACTCTAAGCAAGTCTGAGCTCAGCAAAAGCATCAAGGACCTGAACTTGCCAAGAGCATTATCAGAGGTGGCTCATTCAGAGAAGCATATCAACTAGAAATCAGTACAGTTTGCAGGGACTGCCTATGCCCTTGGGATCTCAGAGGCCGTGCTACGCTGCTGCTCATCCTGGCTGTGTGCCTGCTGGCCCATGCAGCTGAAGCCTTCATTCCTGCGGGACACTGCTGCCCTGCTGCGCCTGTCCCGGT
This sequence comes from Aviceda cuculoides, assembly GCA_035590195.1. Taxonomy (NCBI): domain Eukaryota; kingdom Metazoa; phylum Chordata; class Aves; order Accipitriformes; family Accipitridae; genus Aviceda; species Aviceda cuculoides. The sequence continues at coordinate 4,714,277 of JAVJGG010000037.1, read as the reverse complement.
GGGCAGCCCTGCAGCAGGTGAGGAGCGGCTGGGCTGAGGTCACCGAGCAGGTGGGGAGCTGCTCTGACTCCCACTCCTCACGCAGGAGCAGTGTCCTGTCCCCCTCACCTGCCTTCCCCAGGCAGTAGCTGTCAGAGGGGTGTGTGGTACAGCTATGGCTCCGACACCGCTCTAGCTCCTGGTGCTGGTTTTGAGGGGTTTTTGCTCTTTGTAGAAAACCAGGAGGCTGAAGCAGAGAAGAAGTAATTAGCTGGAAGGTGTGACCTGCTGGGAAGCCTCAGGTGGCTGCTCCTGTGGAGGTGTGGAGGTACCCGATGGCAGGGAGATGCTTGAGCCAGATCTCTGTGGCCAGATGTGCCCATGCTGCCAGCCTGAGGTGAATGGAGAAGGGTGGTGAGTTGGTGCTGGCTAGACACCAGGTGTCCACCAAAGCCACTTGATCACTTCCCCTCCTCAACTGGACAGGGGAGAGAAAATATAACAAAAGGCTTGTGGGTTGAGATAAGGACAGCTTAATAAAGCAAAAGCAAAGGTTGTGTGCGAAACCAAAGGAAAACAAAAGATTTATTCTCCACTTCCCATCAGCAGGCGGTGTCTGGCCACTTCCGGGGAAGTAGGGATTCAGTATACATAGCGGTTGCTCTGGAAGACAAATGTTGTAGTAACAAATGCCCCCTCTTTTCCTCCTTTCTCTTAGCTTTTATTGCTGAGCAGACACCATCTGGTATGGAATGTCCCTTTGGTCAGTTTGGGTCAGCTGTGCTGGCTGTGTCCCCTCCCAAGATCTTGCCCACCCCCAGCCTACTGGTGAGTGGCGGGGGCAATGTTGGAGAGACAGCCTTGATGCTGCACCAGCACTGCTCAGCAGTAGCCAGAACTGGTGTGTTACCAACACTTTCTAGCTACCAATACAGAGCACAGCGCTATGAGGGCCACTGTGGGGAAAATTAACTCCATCTCAGCCAGACCCAATACAGAAGTCTAGGAAAGTCTGCAAGCTGTGGTTGAAACTTACTGTAGGTATGGATACTCAGAGGGATAATAGAATAGGCACAATGGCTGCATGTGAATCTCTAATGTTTCAAATTTCTGTTAATTTTAGGTCGCATGTTGCTAAATGATTCAAAAAAAGGCCCCCCTCATTTACACTATCGCCGCCCCTATGGCTGTGCAGTATTGAGCATCATGGATGTACTTCAGTCGATCTCTGAAATAAAAGAAGAGAAGGATTTTGTTCTCAAAGTTTACACGTGAGTAACTCCTAGAAGGACGAGAATTAGGAAGAACACTTTGTATATGTTGGGTGATGAGATACTAAAGAGATATTGAAAATCAACGTGCCATAAACTGCATTTGCTGCTTTATCCTCCTCACAAGGTAAACGAGTGCTCTTGGCACTGGTTTTTGCTCCTTTATTCTTCCAGAAGCTTGTAGAAACTAATGGATATTATCACAGATGTTTCAGGTACGTGAAGTGCTTCAGAAATTATTGAATATTGCCCAAATCTATGTGACATGCAAAGCTGCATTTATATTGATTTGATGTATTTAAAATCTGCTAAGCTCAAACCAAAGAAATGTGCTGTATTCCACCTGATGAAGGGAATAGTTACTGACATCCCATCTCCTATTCCTTACCAGTCATGGTGACCAACAAAAGAAGCAGAAAACAACTGAAGTCAATAGTGTGTGACCAAAAAACTCAAAACATTTTTTGAGCAAGAATCTATCTTCAGTTATTTGTGATTTTGAACTTTGAACTAAGAAATTCTTATGAAATGTGGTCTCACAGTTGTAATAAAGAGGCCACAGACAAACTGTCTGGAGACTGCAGGGAGTATTTAAATCTCTTGTCAGTGAGGATAAATACTGGCAAGATCTGCTTTGCAGATGGGCTGGGATACAGCTGACATTACTTTGCGGTCTGTGGCCACTATTCCAAGTAATAAGATAATTTGGGGGGATTATAGAACTTTGTTATGCTTTGAGAAGCGCATTCAGCAGCAGAAAATCTGACATTCAAGGGAAACTATAAATGAAAAAATGGCTTTCACTGTTCACTGAAAGATTCTTGGACATCTCTTCATACACTAGAAATCTGTAAGTCCAAAGAAAAGTCAGAGTCAGCTCTTCCATTCTTCTTTTGCCAACAGTTATGAAAGCTGTAGCAGAAATGTCAAGTTATAGGGAACAAAATGGTCGTCTTTCTTCTCTATGTCAATAGAATCTGGATAATCTTGGCATTTTGTCACCATTCAGTTTCAGCTTATCTCAGACCAGTGGTTTCGGTTATGTAGTTATGTTAATATTGGCCTTGTAGAGATGGTGTTAATATACGGCAACTGCAACATTTTGAATGTTTACACTAATGGAGCATTCTAAATATCAGATTTCTGGTTTGATGCCCTTTTAATGCATCTTTAGCTTCTTACTCGCTGAAGAATAGGAGAGAAAAATCTTGTAGAATACTGGATTTCTCCATTTGTAAGTGACAAATAAAGTCATGAAGCCAGTGAGAGCAATCCAAAGTCCTAGTGCTATGATCAAAAAAATCACAAGATAGAGCCCTTTTCTTCCTCTTTAATCTGATGGATTCCCTTGGTGCCACCCACAGTACCAGCCGTATCTGCCTAAACGTTGCAGTAGGTTTCTAGCCGCTGTTCTTGACGCCTGCTCCCCCACAGCCTTTGTTTCCAGCATCCCCACACGGCCACTATGGCCTTCCCGGGGAGGAAGGAGAGCCCATACCTGAATTCAACCCCATAATCAGGTGCTTGTATTTTTTTACGCTGTTATCATTCACTTGAGTTGTTATAGGTCTTGTACATTATTGTTTTATGTTACTGCTGTTTGCAGTGTTCTCCGTAAACCTCCAACAAAAATCTTCAGAAGGGAAAATGGATATATCTAAAGGGCACCATCTTATCCCTTTTGCAGCTTTAATAGCTGTTGGTCTTCCACGACAGAAGTTTTCACAGGTTTATCTGCTTGCATCTTCTCTTTGCACGTTCTTTTAGCTAACCTACCCTTTCTTGCTTTGTAGACTAAAATTGAAATGACAGATTTTTGTCCTTTGTAAGTTTAAAATTGTGTATGAATGCTTAAACAACGCTGAACTGATTTTCTTACCTGCTGCTCTCATTTTGATTACTGTTAAAATGCCTCAGGCCAACCCAAAAACATCATAAAGGTGAAATAAGGAGGGAGGTGTATTTGTATTTTTAAAGGAGCAGTAAAAAGCACTCTTTTTGTACGCTGTCTGGCTAACGCTTACAGCTGCCACAAATGAGGCAGTCAGCAACAGCCAGAAAAGCCTTTTCAGAGGGAGAAGCTGGAAAAAATTTGAGAGACTGAAAACCTAACAAAGGCTGAAATAAATGTATGGTTTTTCAATGGAGATTTTTGCTGGATCCACAAGAGAAGAATGCTTATGGGGGGGGGGGAAAAAAAATCAATTTACTTCACCAGTCTTTCTCAGCTTGCCTTATTATTGTAAAAGATTTATGTCTGAAAAATACTTCTTTCTTACAATCCAGATTTTCCTGTTTGTTAATCCAGCAGTCATGTTATAATCTTACTAAGAGGATATAGTACCACAGCTCTAGTTATAAGCTTATTATGAAAAAGCATGAAGGTTTACTTTTATAATTCTTTTAAAATATTTAATGTATATTATTAAAAAGTGAGATGGAAACTAAATTCTTGATCCTTTTTTTTCTGAGATTACTTGTTTTCATATTTTTATATGAGTTTTTGTCTTTAATGGAATTTTTTGCTCATTGAATGTTACTTTGTGTCAATCTTCCCACTCCCCTAAAAACCTCATGTATTTCTCTTTCATATTATCTTTTTCAATTTTATTTTTAGTTCTATTTTCTCTCACTCCTTTATTTTTCTCCTTCTCCAGCACTAGCTCTTAAAAGTCCTTCCTATTAATGTGGTGTATTGCCTGAATGCCTTTCCCTTTTGATACTCAGTTGTTGCTATTTGCCCAGCTGGACAAGAGCGTACATTGCATTTCTGTCCCCATCTGTTTGACATCAGGGTCTGATGTAGTACGGCAAACATTCCAAATGGTAAGTTTACTGTAGAACCAGCCAACCTGAAAAGGTGATGGATGGCTCAGGAGAAAATTCTTATTTAAAGGAGAAATATATTTCGTAACATATTTGGTATTTAGACAAGTAAAACGTTAGCGCAATAAAATGCATTACAAGGAAGTGTTTTCAGGCCAGCATTTCAAACTTGGGAGAATATTATTCTTCTTTGTGTTCAGGAAATGTAAAGTGCAGCCTACATTTGTAGTTGGTACAAAACTAGCTTTAAGCTATCTTTACAGTCCATTGATTTGGGGATAACTTTGTTCCAGGTTAATTTGCAGGCATAAGTCATTGGAGGCTGAAATCTATTTTAACTTGCACTCCAGAGGCTGGTACAGCAAATAAAAAATTATCAGAGGTTAGAAATTTTCTGTAGTCTCAGCTGTGAGGATGGTATAGAATTTGTCCTATAGGTTATCTCTCTACTTTAAGAGGAGTATTATTTGCAGTAGGATAAATGACTTCTAATGTCTTGTCAAGAGAAGAGAAGTAAACAATGTGAAGTTAATTATTACTTTTTCCTGACAAGTACCCTGAGTACTGGTTAAAGTTCTGAGCTAGGACAGAACACCACACTTACCGAAAGGGCTTTTTTACTGCCCGTTAATGTCTTCGCTCTCTTGTGGTTTAGTTTTGAGAGGTTGTTTTGGGGAATGCAAATGTAGTCAATTTGCCATACTCTTAAGATCTGGCAGGTCACTTCAGTGCTGACCTATCTTGAGTTACTGTGCGGATATCTGATTCCCCAAAAGGGTGCAGTAGTTACAGAAGGTATGGTGTAGAGCAACTAAAATGTTTAACGGCATAGAGTCGTTTCTTTAGGAGAGAGATTGAGGACATGGGGAGCTTCAGCTTGAAGAGGAGAAAAGTGGTGGTGGGAAGGGACATGACCGAGACTTACAAAGTCACGGTGGAGGGTGAACTGCTGTTCACAGAACACAACAGTGCAAGAATTAGGGATACTCAGTGAACTTGATAGGAAATGACATGAAGAAAAATGGAAGACAGTACTTCTTTAGAAAGCAGGTGGTGATCTTCTGGGTTGTACTGCCACAGGATGTTGTGAAGACAGGCAAGATTAGCAGGTCCGAAGGGGATTAGACAAGTTTATGAACGCCAGGTCCATGAACAGAGGAATAGGAACAGACAGGGATGTACACTCTAACATCCCTAATCCAACAACCTCAGGGCAGGGTATGGGAGCCTGGCTGCTCACATACCCTGCCCAAGTACTATCTCCTATTGCCAGTGTGGGAAGCTTTTTTTTTTTTTTTTTTTATGTCCATATGTTCTTAACAATCAGCTGAGATGTCTGACTACCTGGTGATACCTAACCCACTGTCTATCTATCTGATGATACCTAACCCACTGCAGTGAAAGGAGAAATGTTGGGATAGGTGGAGCTAAAATTTCAAGTGGGATAATCCCAATTAACTGTGCCAGATAATCTAGGAATACAGGCATACAACGGTTTTAGTTAAATGAATACTTTTGGATAGTACGCTGGGAGGAAGTAATTCTTAATGGGTTTTCTCCATTTTCCCTTTTTTAACTGTCTCTACTTGGTGTTTAATTTATTCCAAGTTGTCTATGCTCCTTTTGCTTTTATAGTAATCAACATTTGCAGGGGGTGTCAGTAAGTGCGTGTCATGTTTTAACTGCAGCCAGCAACTCAGCCCCACACCACCACTCACCCACTCCCCCTCAGTGGGATGGGGGGAGAATCGGAAGAGTAAAGGTGAGGAAACTTTTGGGCTGAGATATAGACAGTTTAATAGGTAAAGCAAAAGCCGCACACGCAAGCAAAGCAAAACAAGGAATTCATTCCCCACTTCCATCGG
>JAVJGG010000037.1:4685863-4699794 GCA_035590195.1 Aviceda cuculoides | reverse complement strand
GGTGCCGGGGCGGGGGGGGCGGGAGCGGGGGTGTCGGGGTGCCGGGGGGGGCACGCAGGCGGGAGCCGCCGCTCGGGTAGCGGGTAAACGCGGGCAGGCGGGGGAAGAGAGGGGCGTGCGAAGGGCGAGAACCCACGGGAGACCGGCGTGCAGCCGCGTGGGGTGTAGGCAGGCAGGCGGGGGGTGCGGGCAGGCGAGGGAGAAGAGCGAGGCGCCCAGGGCAGGTCACTGCTGGAGGGTGCACCCCAGGGCGGCCGGCAGCTCAGGGACACCCGTGGGTGCTGGGAAAGGGGAGGGTGTGGTTTGGGGCTGGGGGCAGCAGAGGGACGGCTCGCCCTCGGCGAGGAGTGGGGTGTTTCGGGGGGCAGGAGAAAGGTGGGTGCTGCCGGGAGGGCAGAGGTCCAGCAGCGAGGGCCGGGGCGGCTGCAGGGGGAGTGGGGTTAGGAGGAGGGAGGGATGTGGTTTGGGGTTGGGGAGCCTGACTTGGGCGGGGGGATGGCCAGTTAGGGTAGGGGGACGGTGCCTGACCGCAGGCGGCTGACAGCAGCGGGGCATGCAGGCAGCCACCCCGAACGCGGCCACCGCAAACGCGGCCGCCCCAAACGCGGCCACCCCAACTGGAGCCGGCACCAAACGGGAAAGGCCGTTATGTAACAGGAGGGACGTGCAGCCCTGCCAGGAGTCATCGGTGCAAAAGCTCACGGGGAACCACGCCGAACCGCTCTCCCTCTGCCAGGCAGTGCCGGCTGGGAGGGAGATGCTTTGGAAGAGAGCGTGGGATTGGAGATATTCCTTTTAAAAAAAAAGCTGATCTTAAAATATCATCCAACCTGGAAAAATGAATGCGAGGGGCAGAAAGTTGCACAGAGGGATGCGGGGGACTCGGCGGGCAGTTTGCCTACAGTGCGTGGCCGAGGCGGCGGTGTTTCGGGCTCTCCGCCTCGCCCGTGCAGCGATGAGCTCTGCTCGTGTTGCCCGTTGCGTTACTTCAAATGAGGAAAATGCAAGCGGGAGCCCGAACGGGAGGCTGCGGTCTCGCCTCGCAGTGCTTTTCTCTCGCTCCCAGCCGGTGGGCTGCAATCGCTGCTTGCAGGCTGCACCTTAACATCCAGACGGGATTCAGAGATCCTACAAGGCAGCCGAGCTGTGGGCAGGCTTCTCTTTGTAAAATCTCTGTTAGCTTTTACACAAGGAGCATGAAAAAATACCCCTGAGTGAAATCGTGCCTGTTTTCCTTTACCTTTTTTCCAGTTCCCCTTGCTAAAGAGTCACCAACCCCTCTGCTTCGGACTCTGCCAGCGAGAAGTTGTTCCTAGTCTGCTCGTAACAATTTAAAATGAAATACCTGCAGGGCTATTTAGGCCGGCGTAACAAGATCAGCCGAGGGAGCCGTGCAGATCTGCCGTCTCTGTCCGTTTTTGGTGCTGCCGCGAGGCTCCCCAATTACTGCCTGGGGTCTGCGTTTGCTGTTGTACCAGGGCTGGGGGTCCTGGCGGCTTTGGGGGTCTTGGAGCACATGGGGCTGGTGGGGTGAAGGAGCACAGTCCTGCAGCGCTGACCGTTCTCGCTCCTCTCCTGCCAGAAACACCGGCTTGGTTTTGCTGGCCATGCTTGAGCCCTTGCATGCTGAGCTGATGCTCCTGCCCCTCCTGGGGAGCTGCTGCCGGGGAGCTGCCCTCCCTTGCAATTAATTAACGCAATTAAAGAGGTGGGCCGCGCGAGGATCTGCGGGCTGGCAGTGAAGGCTGCTGCGGAGCGGTGGTGGGATGGGGAAGACGCTGATCTGTACCAGTGTTTAAAAACTGAGTGTGGGAGGGGTGTGGGGAACTGAGATAACGCTGAGGGATTTTAATTCAAGGTAACAAAGTGGAAGTGAAGGCGAAACACAGGCCTCGAGAAGAAAGTCGTCTTCGTGAGATGCAGGAGTGGGCACGTAAGATAGACCAGATGTTGTAGAAGGTTTAGCAAAGCATGGTTTGTGCTGACCGAGCAGCAAGTGTGCGGTGCAAAAAGTGCTGTTCCAGAAATCCCAAGTGACAAGGGAAAGTGAATTTCTCTCAATACTTGGGCAGTAATATTTTTTTTTCTGAATTAAGTAACTTAAATCTGTTTGCAGGTCAATGTAAATTGTAGTAACGTTACTTTTCGGTGTAGTTTTTCACAGCTTGCTTTGTGTTATACAGGGAAATAGTCTGAATACCTTATATGTATGCGGTACATTGGATTTCAGGGTCTTGTGTTTAAATTCAAAATAATTGTTTTCAAGAAACTGTGTGTACACCATGGAGAGGCTTCAGAGAGTAGAAAACGTCCTACAGAAGTAATGTCTTCTCACCAGCTTGCCACATCTACCACTATTTATAAACTTTGATTCTCTGCTTGCGAGCTTTGGGTGAGGTGCGGCAGAGCTGGGGGGCGGCGTGAAGGTGGGCGCAGCGCTCGGCTGCGAGACGGCTGGGCTCTGCCAGCGGGGTGCAGCTCTGAAAAAGGCAAACGTGGTGCAGGATTGCATCAGGCGAGGCATTTTCAGCGCAGATGAGAAGACCTTACCCTTGTGCAAGGCGCTGCTAGAATCTCACCTCGGGAGGTTGTGCCCAGCTCTGGCACTCGAGCGAGGTGCTGCGGAATCGGAGGAGGGAGGGGAGGGTTGCTGCTAGTCTGCCCTGACAAACGGAGCCTCTGTTGCCTGAAAGGAGATGGAAAGATGGAGCGTTATTAACCCATAGGATCAAAGGAACACAAAGTGGTTGCGGATGCATTCGGACTGGAAACTTTCCAGCTGCCTAGCAGTGGAGTCCTGGTCTGCTCCTCCAAAGAGACCCCCTAAGCTCAAGGGACAAGCTCATTTTATGGTGCAGTTGATGGACTGATGAAAAGGGGTTGCAGGGCAGAGCAGGGACGATCCCGAGTTTAGAAATGTAGCTTGGAGCATGGTGCTTTAGGTGGATGGTTTTCCTGGTATCCTGAAGGGAGACTTTATTGCGGTTTCTGATCATATTTGTCTGTGCCTGATTTATGTCTGATTCATTCAGGTTTTTGGTCTGTCTGCTGCTCAGCTGTGGAGCTCGTAAAAGACTTTTTTTGATGCCTGGATGCATTAGCTGAGGCTGAAGGATGGGAGGGTGGGGAAGAGGGTCAGTCTCCTGGGAAGCATTGAGGACCGGCCACAATAAACGGGCTGTCGGTGGGAGCAGCGGTGCTTTTAGCATCACCGTTTCTCCCGAACTGGGAGATGCGTGTCGCAAACAGCCAGGCTGGCTGCTGGGCTTCAAGGTCGGGAGGAAGCCTTCTCCCATGGCACGCCGGCAGAGACCGCTGGGGCCGTCGTTTTCCGTGAGAAAGAAGCCACTTCACTGAATATGCCAGAATTTCTCAAGGTTCCGGGTAGGCTCACTGCGAGCTGAAGGTCTTGAAGTGACCAAGAAGGGAAGTTTCCAGTACTGAGTGGTAGCACCTCCCGCGTGTGCTGCGAGCGCTTCCCCGAAGCCTTTGCTTGGCTTGGAATGGCAAGTCAAGTGTTGATCCTGTTTACCCTACTATACGTTTAGCATCAGTCTGTTTGGCAGGTGGTGGAGCCTGAAGTAAAAAATTGGGTGATAGGAAAGAGTGTAGTAGAAACAGGACTGAAAGAAGCAGCCCTCTAAATTAGAGAAAATTACTTTGGAAAAAATGTTATTGCAGTTCAGATGCTCCGTTCTGCCCTCTTGGTAGCTTGCTTGCATTTGCTGGGTATTGGCTTGTTTTCTTGCCATAAGTACCATAGCAATAATAGGTAATAAGTATATACATAAAAGTAATTAAAAAAAAACCAAACCACCAAGTTTGCCCATTTCTTTTTAAATGGGCACTTTTCACAAGCTTGCAGAAATGAGCATTGATGTCCGTTTTCATATGACTGTGCTAGAAATAAAACAAGACTCTTCCTAATAGAAAAGCAGGCTACGGACAAGGCTTGCTCTTGTCTGGAGAGCCAGCTCTGTATTTGTTTCCATACGCTGCTGTCCCCAAAGAGACTGAGCCCTGAGCAGGACAGTGCAGAGACATTACCATCAGAGGCATTGCTGGAAAACCTTTTCCTCAAATATTGAAATAGATTTTTCCTGGCCTTTTGCTGAACTGTGGGCTGGCACTCTGGAAAAGCCTGCCACACACCCATACTTAGTAAGTATTAGTTTATTTGGTATAAGAGGGTGAGGAGGGAGCTGAGGCTGGGTTTAAGCGAGGAGGGGAAGAACAGATACGCAACATTTCAAGCTCATAGAACCTGTGTGAGCAAAATAAAAGGTAAAAGGAGGAGTACAAAATGGCTTACTTGACGGATCAAGTCAAAATATTTGCAGTGCTAAATATCCCACTGGGCTTCAGTTTGTCTTCCTCTCCCGTGATGGGCAGGTGGTGTCAGCTGCAACGCGTCTTCCCTTCAGCAAGCGGTGTTTTACATACTTTTGATAACTCTGACAGCAGCCATTAGGCCACTGAATTTAGATGGCACAATTCTGGGTGCTTAAGTAACTCCAAAACCTCTTCCGTGAATGTGCTCATCAATATTCAAAATGTTTGTCATCAAATATTAATGCCTTTATTTCCAAAACAAATACACAGATTTGCAATCCGCTTCACAGGTTAGGGTTTCTCCCTGCCGAAACCAACCTGGATGTTATGCCGAAGGCATGCCTCTTTACCCTCTGCTTTTGCTGTGCGTGGGGCTCCGGGAGGTACCTGCGGTGTCCGCTTCTGCTCAGAAAGGTAGATGGGGAAGAATTTGGAAGGGTTGGTTTCCTTCGCTCTGTTGGCTCACGCTGGTTGAAAAGTTGGAGGACCCTTCAGCTCCTTCTTGCACAATTTGCAGCTAGGGCAGGGCCGCTTTTTGTGGGCTGAAATCCCCAGTGCTGTTGGTCAGCCTCTTCTGCTGGTGCTCGGGAGTGGTGCCGCAGCTCCAGTGACCGCATCCGTTGGGGCCGGTGCGTCCCTCCACACCGTGGGTCGTGCCGAGCGGCGTGGTGGGCTGGCTGCTTCTTCTCCGATGTGCCTGAATAAAACCGTTTCTTTTCTCTGCTGTGCGAATTGAGCACATATTTAATGCTTCCCATTATGTTTCCAATTCACCGCAAACATGTATTCAATGCTGTGGCATATTCCTGCAGTTTATAGTGGTTTGGGGAATACTCGATGTGCATCTGGACACCCACCTGACAGAAAAATACAGCCTGCCTGCCGCAAACCCTTCTTCACCGATTCCCCGGCTGGGGCTGGCGCTGTGGCTCGCCGTCGGCTGAGGGTGTTTATCTAGTAATCCTGTTGCGATATCAGACTCATTTCCTAGCGTATGAGATGCACCTTCGGAAGGATGTGACAGGCAGTCAGGCTGCAAACAGCATTTCCTAAAAGCAGGTAGGGTGAAATGGGCTCCACGGCAAAGGCGTCCTGGTTTTTCACTAAATGCGGAAAGAAGATTAGCACGTCGTCTTTGCTGATGAGCGCCGCTGCTCCTGGATGCCGCTTGGGTTTTTTTCGGCTGGTGAGTGGCAGCAAGTGCTGATGGTCATCCTGGTCCCACACATTGTAAACTGTTATGAGTGTTGCACATATTTTCTTCAGATTGAGATTGTCGCTGTCGAGCCATCACTGTGTTTTCAAATGTCTGTTTGAATGACAGATTTGTTATTTTTGCATCAGTCTATGGGCACGACTCTTCTTATGAACAGGGTTTTTTTTGTCTTTTTTTAGTGCCTGGAGGTGCTGAGCTTCAGCGTGACCCCAAAGCGCTGCTGTGCAGCCTGTCAGTCAACGCTGGGCATGCCGTACTGCTTTTCATGTCACTGATGCTGAAAAGTTTTTATAAATACAGTGAGCTGGCTCCTCGCTGAGAACACCCAGCACCTCCAACAAGAGAGAGCAGTATCGTTGCATTCTATTAACGCTGGCCTGTGCTTTACAGCAAGGCTGGGGGGCTCCTCACCCGTACTTTGCTCATATTTAATGCCAAAGATGACTTAGCTATGCTGATGATGGTATCTCACTGACTCTTGGCCTCTTTATAGCTGACTATCGTGTATTTGATATCAAAGATAGACCTGGCCCCATTAACAGACTGGGGGCAGTGGGTTGATGGGGCAGGAGACAGCAGCTCCCTGCCCATGCTGAGCTCCTCGGGGGCATAGGAACATCATCCACCAAGTCAAGAAAAGCTGCTTCAGAAGGCAATTTTTTTCTCTCTCTCTTTTTTTTTTTTTTATTTTTTTCTTTTTTTTTAAGTGACATAGTTTGGCTTGAGGCAAAAAGTGATAGTATGCCATCCAGCCTGACTTCTGGCACTGGGTGGTAAAGACGGTCATGATGGCTAACAAAGGTAAAACAGAATCTGGAGTTTAGAGGTCCAAGCTAGCCAAATGGCAATGAAATGTATATAAACAGTGAGCATAAATAAGTGTAGCAGCGGTTTACCAGAGGGTGTGATGGGATATATGATCACACAAAGCTTAAATAAAAGCTTCACCTCCTAAAATATAGTCTCCCTCAGCCCCAAACCCAGAGTTTCTGCAATGTACAGCAGAGTAGCTGTTCACACTGGCTTTATTCCCCCTGAAGAGGTGATTAAATAGTTTGGTGCATTCTCTTTTGTCAAAAATGATTTAGTTGTGTTTCTAGGTCATTGTCTATAGAGGAAAAATGCGTATATATTTAATGTGATAAAGGGTATTAGGCACCTTCTAAGAAGAGCTACAACAAAAAAACCCTCTCCTGCCCAGTCTGTTTCTTGAATATTGGAGTCCCCAGACCTTTGTCCTGTCCCTGTCCTTAGTGTCTCCTGTGGCAGCGGTCCTTCTTGAAAACCCATTGCTCACAGGTCGCCTCAGCAGCCTGCCCTTGTCCTCCTCTTGCTTCCTGACGTAGGAAGAGCCTTTACCCCAGAGCAACCAAGATGAACGTCTCCACTTGGAGACCGTTAGTGCTTGCTGGTGGTGGGCTCAGTTGTCCAAGAGCCAAGTGACTGTAACGGGGTGTGTAAGGTACTGGTGGGCAAAGGCAGGAGCACAGGACCGGAGGAGACCTCTGGACCATTACCTACTGGTAGACACCATTAGACGCCCCGTCATATAGTCCCACTAACAAGGTAACCACCGAGGTCTTAAATGGGATACTCTACTTTGCAAAGCCAAAATGCAGCTTTGATTTGCCTGTGGTAGTCCGTGTGTTCCTGACACGCAGCTGTGGCTTAACTTCCATATGCTTTCCTGAGGGATAACCACACCTTCAAGAGATGATGACTGGGATGTTCACCCATTTCTGGTTCTGCAGCCAGATGAGGGGGCATTTTGCATGTCTGGGACACAGCGGGGGCACATGGGTCAGGACTCGAAGCTGAGCCTCTGGAGATGATGTGATAGTCCTACCCTTGTCCACCGTGCCCCTCTCCTCCGTGTTGCCAGCCAGGCAGCCGGTGGTACAGGAGGTGAGGAAGGGACATCTTACGGACACCAAGTCTTCTCACCGCATCGCAGTTATGCCGTGACTTCCCGAGTTGCAGCACGCTCTGCACAGGCTTCTCTGACCCATGAGAAGCTCTTTCCCTCCTCCCTGAAGGCTGCCAAGGCCGTCCCTGTGTTTCTCGGCGTTTTCTCGTTCTCCGTGAGCAGGCTCCAGTGCTGTGCTGTGACTTCAGCCCGGGATGTCCTGCAGCTTCTGAACCCCCACGTGAGGTGCAGGCTGCCATCTCCTGCCTGTCACTTGCTGCCTGTCCCACCCGCAGTCGTCTGCCTGGGCATGCTTAGCTGCTCTCCACAAGAAGAGCATCTCCTGCCCTCTTCTCAGAGGGTTTCCCCTTTTTTTGACAGTTAGAACGCAACCTAGAGCAAGCCGATACTCTATGGCTCAAAGGGAAAATGCATCCATGCTGCTTGAAATGTTGCTGAATTTTGAGTTTCTTTGAGCAGATATGACTAATTATTCTTCACTTGGCTCCAGGACCTGCCAGGGACCATGGTTTTTCAGATGTGACAAAGCAGTTTCCCATGCTGAATAGCTTTCAGATGAGGATTTGACAGCTCCTCTGAAGGCCGCAGAAAAAAAAAATCACCTTGGACCAAAATGTTGCCTGGTGCAGATGTGACAAAATTCCATGTTTCAGCCAGTCTGTCTGAGGTTGGCTCACCCTCCTCCATCCGGCCCCAGGTGCCGGAGGCACAGACGTCTCTGTAGGGTATTACAGGATAGGGAGACTTTCAGAGGCCAGGTGTCAATAACTGAGAGCAACTTTTAACCGTTTTTCCTTTTTTCCCCCCCTGACAGTAGAATATAATAATTTAGCCTATTTTGAGTCTTTCCTGGCAGTGGGAGCTCACAGGCTTCTCCAGTTGCGGAGCGGGACGTGAGGCTGACGCTGAGCTCAGAGCCTGGCTCCGGTGGATGTCCCTTCGCAGGACCGGTGCTCTCCGGAGGATTGTAGCATTGTGAATGCGGGGATTTGTTTTGGGATTTGGTTTTCTTTGTGGATTTTGAGCTCTGTTAGGAGACGCTTGGAGTACGTGACCTCTCCTGACATGCTCTCAGGGTGCTCCTTCCTTGGAAGTTGTACATGAGCGTGAAGGGAATGTTAGACATGACTTTTTCTGTTATTAAATGGATTCACAGGGGTCCTGCCCCTCTCGCCAGCCCACGTGAGACCCAGCTGGATCTGCCATGAGCTCCCCAGTATGAAGAAGACTCTGTCTGTGGCTTGCGTCCTTCCTTCATCAGTCTAGACGTGAGGAGTATGAAGAGATTTTGCCATATTTAATGTCTGCAAAAGGATGAAATTGTGTGTGGGAATTACTTTCAAAGATTGACATGTTGTAGCTGTTAACCACTTTTTTTTTTTTTTTTTTAACCAGAAAAAACAGATTGCAGCCTGGGAAAAACAGCGTGGTTTTTTTTTTTTCTTTCATCTCCGAAAGAAAACATTTCAGTTACAGATATGTGAAGTTATGAGTTATAAAATAGGAATAGTTGAAATTTGGAAATGTATAATAAGTTCTTAAGGGACTTGGTAATTTGCCTTCCTCTTGTGAAAAAAAAACCCAAATCAGCTGATAATACAAAGCTTATGAAAGGCTTGGGGAAAATGCAGTGCTGAACTAGATCTTTTTCCACGTTGACTCTGAACTGTACTTTTTCCTGTGATGAAACATTAAATTACTTTTAATTTATTTTGTTCCAATCCTAGTTACATAAACTATTACTCGATTGTACAGCTGGACTGAAAACTGTAGGAGGTCTCACATTTAGGATTTTGCTGCCTCTTTCTCATTAAGCCTACAGACTGATTTCTTAAAATGCACCTATTAATCTTCTTAGGGAGACAAATTGTTGTTTGCTTGGGTCTTTTCTTTCTTTTTTTTTAAAGACTAAACTCCCAGTTAACTGCCAGAGTAAACGCTGATGGTTTGAAGCCTTTCCAGGTACGTCTGCGCGGCAGTTGGGCAGCGCGATCCTAGCACGTGTCGCCCTGGCCAGACTGGGTTCGATCTCGTTAGTTTAAGCACGTGAGGTGGCCGCAGCCTAAACCGTTCTCGTTGTGCTTGGCAGCTTGGCGATAACCTCCAAGTCTACAGGACGGAATAATAATTTTTTTTTCCATTTTAATTTTGCAGTATGCTTTTTCAGTGCTTTATCTACGGTAACGTCTGTTGTGTTATTGACTCCAAGTTTGGGGCCTCATTGTGGGGCTCGGAGTTTGGGACCCATCAATGTAGCCCTTGTAGGACCAGCGATAGGATGCGGTGAACCACGTGTTGTCCTTAAAGTGTGTAGATCTTTCCCACGTCTCTCTGAATTGCATCTCCTGCCCACCAATGGTAAGCCACCATATTTTGGGTTTATTTTTACCGGTTCACAGCAAGATTTCTTGACGGACTGAGCAGGAGTGCTATCGATACGAAAACCGCGTGGTCATCCGGGCAAGGAGCGGGCAGGTTTTGGTAGCGATACTCTGGACCGCTGCCCTTGGGGACCTTCTCCACTCTCCTCTCCTGCCAGGACTGGCTCTGAGGAGGAGGGGGAAGCCGCTGCCGGGCTGCTCCCAAAACACATCCGTGGGCTGCGTCTGCTCCGATACGAACCTGAGAGATGTCTGCAGCAGATAGTGCTGGAGCACATTGCGTCAGGGCCAGGCAGCGTCGGTAGCTTTCCGTAAATACTCCCGACGCTGGTGTATGTGAGGAGGCGATGCCGGGTTCTGCTTACGTCGCTGTAAATCGGCCCGTGCTGCTCGGCATCTGCCCCGACCCTCCCTCTGTGTTTAGGGCAGCTCTGTAGTCCCAAGAAGCGAAGATTTCCAAGCCTTCTCCTTTTCCCCCTTGTCCACAAGTTGCTGTGGATGTTTTGCCTGGGAATCCTGTAGCTGGGCCGCACACGTGGAGAAGAGGTTGTTTCCATTTCTGTGGAGTGGAGATCTTTGTGTCTGCTGGTCCTGTGAGCGCAGCTCCCGCTGGGTGAGATCCTGCCACCCACCGCTCAGCAGCAGAAGGGCAGCAAAGGGTCCTTTGAACCTTTTGTGGCGGTGGTGATTTTCAGAGCAGGTAAAGCCCATTTACCACCTTATTAGACTAGGTTTTGACTGGTTACACTACAATTATGACAGAACATCAGTTCTTGTTGGAATGGAAAAGATGGTCCGTGTTACTACGTTATATACCATTGATTACCTTAGCTTGGCAGAAATAAGGCATCCAGAAACGTCACCCTGGGAGAAAACTCTAAAGAAGTATCTCCTTAGGCGTCCCTTTTGTACTTTATTTTATCTGCCTTTCTCACCTTGAAGTATCTCCCAGCTGCACTGGTTAATGGATTAGGATATGATTCCTGTTGGCTATACAACTCAGTTTCATCTAACCCGTGTTGGTAATTACCAACTTAATTTTGATTTATTATTAACTAAAAATACAGTCCCAAACACTCTGAATTAACAAATTATCGTGCCTTTCTTTTTCTTTGCAATATGCAAACAGAATCAACTAGCTGCTTTGGCTAGTAATAAAATGCCTTCTACTTATCAATGTATCTAAAATCTGGTTCACTTACCAAGTAAACTTCTCAGCCTTAAACTTTACCTGCTTCCGTTTCTGCCAAGTTAAGCCTTTCGATGGGACCATGAAGACAGATACATCAAATATGCAGATGCGTCAGTCTCTTTGGGGACAAATGTTCTGGTCTGAGGTATGTGTGGCAGGGAAATGCATGCAGGGACAAGGCGCCTCAAAGAATTGCAGACGCTGGCGAAGTGTTTTTCTTTGATCCTATAAAGAATTTGGCAGGGGAATTTCAGACTCTCCTATTTCAAAAGTACATTTAAACTGAACAGCTTGAAATAGTGAAGTCGATGGTGCCTCTGACAGTATTGGTAATGTATTATTCTTTGGGTTTGCTTTATCTTTCCTGTTGTGAATAACAAGTTCTACACACAAAAATGTAATTAATTCTGAGTTTGGTTTGCCATTCACATTTGAGCTTCCAGTTCAAATCTCTGAAACCCAGAAAGTGCAAATCTAAGACACACAACCAACTGTATTGACCCCGTCCTGCGCCAGGCAGTAGGCTGGCAGCCCCAGGGCAGTGTCCCCGGCAGGCACTTGCAACCGTGGTCTTCTCTCCAATAACAAACATTATTGGACCACGTGTGCTGGTACGGAGAACGTCGGGGATGGAGAAACTTCTACGGCTTGAGAAGTGTTTCTGACAAACCCAACCTGATGTGAAGTTTTCGTTAAATGGTGTCGGCCCGTGTTGGACACAAAGCTCTCCTCCTTGCAGGAAAGTGTGGGCTCATCAGTTTTACCACGTACCCCTCTATGTGTGCAGTACTTGGAGCTCTTTGGGGAGGACGTGACTTGATCTCTGTTTCCTCGGTCCCTCCCCAAATGATCTTCTTTTGATTGCTCTTCCACATCTTAGATGGCAGCTCTCCTGGTAACCTGAGGCAACAACAACAAAATTAAGGACCTAAATGGCCTGGGGAGGAGTGAGAGGGACAATTATGAGATGGCCGAAATGCTGTGAGGGGCAAAGACACAGTTGCAGGATGGATAAAAATGCTACAATTTTTCAGAAATGCAAAAAAAATAAAAAATTAGGTCTCGAGTTTCATTTGCCCAGGCTCAAACAAATAGGGGCGCAAAGTCAGGATTTTTCTGTTGCCGTTCGCTGCAGTCACCAGGAGCTGTTTGTCTCTCCGCAGTACGGTAGTCTGATTTCCTCTCCTGGAGATTGCTGTTTTAACTGGGTTTTTCTTTCCTTTTTCTAAAAATATAAGCTGGTTTCTTTCTGGTATGTCATTACCACCTCTTTTTTAACAGCACTTCTCTTTCTGATGGATCTTCCTATTTTTTATGCTTGGAATGAGTGTTATTCCTCGTTCCGGGCTGAGTTCGGTTCACTCAAGCTGTCACGGAGATGGATAATGATACGGTTTTTTTGCATCAGCTTTTAATTTTGGAGCATGGGTGGAACTCATCCAAAAAAAGGGCCTTGCAGTCTTCCCAGCTTCTTAATGGTTGAATACCAACTTCTTGCCGCTGGAGGTTTCACAGAAGCATGGGGACAGGACCGTGAACGCTGTCCTGGTAGAGCCAGACCCCTGGGATTGACCCCTTTTTACCTGCCAGCAGCAAACTGCTCTCGGCGTCGGAGCACTTACCTGCAATGGGCCAACAGCTGCAGAAATCCCTCCAGCTCCGGGACTGAATCGAGCCTGAAACTCAAAAGGGAGCCTTGCAAAACCAGACCTTCATGCCACTCTCCGGAGGGGAAAAAAAGCCAGAAGCAAGTCAAGGGAATGGGCTGCCTCTGCTCTTCTCTTTGAATTGCTTTCCCGAATGCATTTTTCCCAAAATAACTTAATTGTCTATTTTTTTGTAGATCGTTCTATATTTGTTGATGAGCATTACATTGACATTTTCTGAGAACTGTCCAAAATGGCTTGAAGAACACTTTGCAGAGTGGCAATATCTCATTTAGAGCCCATCACTATGCATGGCTATGGTTGTCTTCTGTGCGTTACTCGGCATTTCTTGACCTTGGATTTCAACTGCCACGGTGTTTCAAGACACCAATTTCAAGAGAGCCTTCCAAAGCTCTTTGCATTACTTTGAATACTCTGAATAAATTTGTATGGCTCAGCAAACTTGTCCCTTCATTATTCCCCTCCTTCTCAGGCCATTTATGAATATATCCCATTTATCGCGTGGCAGGGTCCTGCAATTCTGTTTGTGAAAACCGGACCATCTACCGCTATCCTTGGTGCCCTAAATCGTGATCGGTTATTAACCCACAAGAAGGCTTCCCCTTATTTCACCATCTTTTACTTCTTTTTTTCTTTCTAGATTTTTATCCTAACATTTCTCCTACTGACATGATTTTTCAGACTAATTCTATATATGAAACAGTTCTGGTGTGGGAACCTTCATAAATCCCTCCTTAGTAGACAGCATGGCAAAAGCTGGATTTAGCTTTTCTTTTACAGTCTTGCATTCCTTAAATATTTCTGTTGCGTTTCAATCTTCTTTCAGTTTTCCAGATTCTTTGGCAGATTACCTATTTCTAAAGTTTTAGAATTTTTTTTTTTTTGGTCCAATTTACGAGTTGTTCCTCCAAAGATTTTTTTTTTTGTATGCTTTATTAGGGTTTTAAATTTAGTTTGCCAAGATTCTGCTTTGTTTTATTTTTCTCTCATCTAGATACAATTTTTACTTTTTGAAGGATTTCCTTTTCCTCCTGCAGCCTTATTTGCTGCACCCTTTAATTATAATTATGTTGCCTTGTTATGGCCATGTCTTAAACCCTTTCTTGATTGTGTTACGTTTTGCGTGAGGCCCTAATACGCTAACAGGTGCCATGGAAACTTCCCTTTCTTACCCTTCCACCTGCTCCTTTAAATTTCTTTTTAACAAACTTTCTCA
>JAVJGG010000037.1:4644525-4685763 GCA_035590195.1 Aviceda cuculoides | reverse complement strand
TAAATGTCTGTTTAACAAACTTTCTCACTTTTTCTGACACCACCCCCACCCCCCACCCCCGTTTAAATCTAAATATAGTAGTCGTGTATTTGTGTGGTTTTTCCAGTCCTGCAATAGATTGAAGCTGAGTCTGTTATGGTCACCATTACTGAAAGTTTCTGTCGTCAATTTTGGCATCTCAAAGCAGGCACTGTGCGTGTCGCAGGACTACGTCAAGAGCAGGGAGCTGTACTCTGCATTGCTTTAGGGTATAGTTAACAACCTAAACAAAAAATTGTGTTGCTGCCAATTAAAATCAGAGAGGCTCTCGGGGGGGATGGGTTGTAATCAGAGATTTACAAGACAAGCTTTCATGAACCATGTGCCATAAAAATTCCTTAGCTTCATGCTGTGGTTTATCTTTTGGCTTTGCTGGCATTTCATAAATACAGCACAGTAATTCGTGCTGTTAAATTTACTAGGACAAAGATCTTTAGTTAAATGTGACTGTGGCAATCAGCTCTTTTACTGTTTAATTGCTAGAGCTTGGTTATAAGATGTAAGTGGATGGAGGCAGAAGGGACTGGTTGCTCCTTGGCTGGGGTGCTCTACCCATCATACTTGTCCTTTCTGGTGCCCACAGTATTTTCAAGGTTGTCGTGCCCCTTTATAAATGATATAATTTTTAACACGCACACATGACTTGCTCACAGCAGTCAGCCGGTCTGGCGAAGGATGCAGAAGCCAGACGTTGAATAGCTAGGTGGAAACCAGATTGAAAAGGCGGCTCCAGCCCGCGCTTCACTGTGACTTCTGGGGACATTCCTCCCCATTTCAGCCGCCCTTTCTCTATGTGCTCCCCGGTGTTGGTTGCAGGGCCGTATCTCTGTGGCAGGGCTCTTCTTCATCATTTCTTGCAGACCTTCCAAGTCCTGCAATAAAGAGGAGAGGAGCTCTGCGGGCAGCAGCCCGCTTTACCATCCAGCCTGCAGCACCCCCCGAGCATGGCCACCCCTAGCGCTCCACCTGAATTAGTGTGGAGTTTGGTGTGCTCCGTGGGGGGAGAGCGTTTAGTGAGTCCTCAGTCGGGCAGACATGCTGAGCATCCTCCCCTCCGGCAATATCCTTGGGGCCAGCGGCTGGGGTGCCCGCTGCCTCCGTTCCCTCCAGCTCTCCTCAAGGGCTCCAAGCCTGCTCCTCACCTGCAGCGGTGGTCTAAAGCTGACCTACGGACTGCACCCGTTCACTGGAAAAGCCACTGTTCCTCCTTGCTTTGTATCTTCTGGGTCCTCCGGGTGCTCAGAGAGATGCAGGTGCTGGATCAGAAATCCTGTGGACCTTTCTAATAGCTCCGTGTTCACCCCAGGGACGGCATTTCTGCAGGCACGGCGGAGCCGGGGCTCCTGCCTTGCCTCCGCGCCCTCCCGGCTTTCAGCAGCGAGCTGTACCGCTCCTCTTGCGCTGTGCAGCTAATTGCATCGTGATCAAGAAGTGGCTTCTACTCTGTCTCTGGAAGATTTACATGAAGTTTTCTGCTATCACAGAGGAAGCAGATTTTTCCTGACACCACAGCAGAATGGATATCGGACACCCCACTTATCCTCGAGAGATTTTAATGCTTTGAAGGTCAAGATCATAAATGTTCTCCGCAACAGTTATATCACTTGAAAAGGAGACCCGTTCAAATCTTTCAACCTTCAGTGTGCCTGCTCCTGTAAAGCTATCTCAGAAGAAATCTCTTTGATATGTATTGGACAGAGATCATTACCTGCAGGCTCTTCTGTCACACCAGTTGCCGGTGGCTCTGAGGGGTTTGGCCAAGATCCTGCCAGCGGTGGCTGCACTTTTCAGGCATCAGCAGCTGAAAGAGCAGCTCCCCAGAGCAGCACGTCGTGGGCTGCAGGTCACTCGGTGACTTCTGGCTTGCAAGGGCTCGTGGGAGGTTTGCGAAAGTCCCCCCTGACTCCAGTTGAGGTCTTGGGGTTCATAGAGGCTGCTCTGGACTCTATGGGGATCAGATGCCTTGTGTTCAGTTGCAGATGTTCATCATGGTCTACACAGGGTGACTAGCAGACCTCGGACTTTGGGATGCTCTGGAGAGAAGTTTGGGGATGCTGGGCTGGTGGGTGTGAGCAGCCCTTGCTCTGGTTTTATGTTGCAAAGCGCCCTAGGGGAAATTGCTCTTAGCTCAACCAGGGCCAAGTTAGGTGCAAATTAAGTATTTATTTGCCACATAGCAAAATTGGAATAGAATAGAACAGAACAGAACGGAATAGAATAGTTCAGTTGGAAAGGACCTGCAGTGGTCATCTAGTCCAACTGGAACCGATAATGATTCACAAACACTTACAAAAAGGCAGTACATGGGATTGAAAATTAGCAAGGAAATGTTTATTTAGAGCTTAAATCAGTCATAAACCCCTCTTGTGGTACGCAGGATTCAGCTAATAAGATGGCTGCTGCTTCTCAACAACCGTGCTTCATACTGCAGCGTGAGTGACGTTGATGTGTTAGCCTGTTGCTAACTCTCAGTTGAACTAGACATGATGCTAGTGAGATGGAGAATAACTGGCTTGTGGTGGACTGAGGCTTCTTCTAATCTTGACCTTGCAGTATACCGAGTCATGCACCTATAAGGTGGATATAAACTGGAAAACTTCTGGTTCTTGTTACCTTTCCATGGATTTTGTAGACCTCTGCACTTTAGACTAAGGGGAAAGCTGGCGACGGGGCCAAGTGTGTTACCTTCTGCAAAAGCGGGGGCCGGAGGAGGGAGGTGGCACGCTGTGCATCGCAGCGCCGTTGGCCGCGTGGCGGCGGCGTGCTGGGACGTGGCTCCTCTGGGCAAGGTCGTTAGTCTGGTGCGTTAGGTGCAAGTGGCTTATGCCACCACCTGCCTGGCAGCCCCCCATGAACCCCCGCCCGGTGGGGTTTAACGGGGAGGCAGAGGCCTCAAGGATATTGGGTTCCTCTGTACTGGTGAGAACAGGTAGGCGGGTGGAGGTCGGGGACCCGAGCGATCGCCCAGGTTGGGTGAAAGCCTCGAGCGGGAGCTGAGCCGAACTGTTCAGCGTCGGGAGATGCGCATTAGGGACGCCTCGCTCGCGGGGAAAATGCCTGACAGAAGCTGCATCTCATTTGACGGGGATAAAGCAACCCTGGAGCACAAAGCTGCAGGAGAACAGGGTTTTTCCACTGCACACAAAAGCAAGTCATTAAACACTGTGGCCTTTCAGAAGAGTGCTTGTGTTGCCATCTAGTAAAATACTCCCTGACAGCTTCTAGTCACTATTTCTTATGTTCTATTTCGTTTTCAGCTGTGTGGCATTTGCTGTTTTTAAACCACCCAGTACACACATCTCCGGCGTGAACTTCTTCCTGCATAGACATAAATGTAATTAAGCTGGGGGCACTTGGATTTAAGCAGGTAATGCTGTAACTGCTTCTTTTTTTTGTCAAAGCAGTCTCTGATACAGGATTCCCCATGTTGGATGTAGCACTTTTAGAGCTACAAAGCTGCCACCAGTAAAACTCCCAAGCTTGGTGGATGTTTTAGCATTGCTAGTGTGAGATTTTCAGCGCATGTAGCTGAAACCGGAGGCCCTCCACATCAGACGCTTCTTCTTCTGTTTATTTATTAAAAGGTTGCATGTCCTATTTTCTAGTCTGACTTGCTGACAGGCAGTATATACCAGCTAATATTTGATACTGTCCCACCCAGTTCCTATGCCGACCCATAACGACCAGAAATTATGGTTTTGTGAGTCAAACACAGTGCCATTTTGACCTAGAGTGGAGCTGCCCTTTTGCTTAGCTACCTCTTTTTTTCTAAATAGGTTATATTCAGTGATTCTTAAAATCAGTCATGTGGATGTTCACATCAGGTTTCAGTCAAACCAACTAGGTCAAATCTCTTCTCGTAGCTGAGCAGCTCTAATTCTTGTTCGTTAACCCAGCTTCCCTCTTTTGGGTGTGAGCATCTACACAGCTTCTCTCTTTTCATGCTTTACCTTGATTTTTTTGCTTCTCATACCCTTAGTTTTACTGCAGGTAAGCAGTCATTTGTTTTCCCTCTTTTCTGCTAATAGAAAAGACTCGCTTGTCCCCATTTTGCATATTTTTGATAGGGATGTGAAGCTAGAACCTCCCTTCCATGGACAAACCCAGCTCTTCTTTGGAAAGCCTAAGCAGGGCATGCTCTTTGTAAAATGATGACGATGGTGCCATTTGTTTTCATGTTCTTTTTATATACTATAATGCAGTGGTTAGATCAGTTGCCCTGCGAGCCAGGACCCATTTCAGCTGGCATCAAGCAGAGAAAGGGATGCAATCCATGTTTCCCAGTTGCATAAAAGGGCTGCAGCTCCTGAAAGATGTACTTGGACCAAAAATGGCAAGCCCCCGTGGATGTGAGCACTGCTGGGGCTTGGGGGCAGCTGAGCAGATGGATGTGGCCAGTGTGTTTAAGGGTGGAACGTGAAATTAGGAGAAAACCAGTGCACATGCTCTCTCTTGAACTTTTCCACACACCACACCTGAACAAGACTTGATTTACTAGCTGTGCATGTAGATTTTGTGTAATATCATTATTACTTGATTTTATGGCAAGGATGTTAATGGTGTTGGCATTTACCTTGTGATAGTTATTGCTCCCAAGTTAGCATCTTGTGTGAAAAAGGACCCGTTGACATCTTGGGATGCTGGCTCCAAGCTTGGGTCTCGTCTGTAAAATTTAGTGGCACCAATGAACCTACTTGAGTTAAGTTAGAGCCATTCCCTTCTACAGGCCCTGACTTTTCCTAGGAATTCCCAAATAAGGAGGCCATACCAGTTTACTGGAATGGGATTGTAAACCAATACTATGTCACTGTGTTGCTTTCATCTTTCCTAAAGCTGCGGACATGATTTCACTGGCACTGCCGTGCCATCAAAAGTTAGGTTTAGGACAAAACATTTTTTTCTGAAATTAAACATTAACCAGCAAACTATCTAACATTTGTTTTGGCTGTAAATAGGATTTTGTTTTTTAAAGCCTTCCCAATTCTTATTTCAAGAAAAAACACAATTTTTACGGAAGGGAAAAAGTCAGGCTTAGAAAATCTGAGGTGCTTGTGACATACCGCTGAGCTCGATTTTGTGGAGAATGGCTTTGACCCTTGGTTTTCATTATGCTGTTCATGCTTCTGATCATCTCAGTCAGCTTTTCCCTCCTAGTTCTTCTCCATCTCCTCCCAGCCTGCCAAGACGTTTGCACCAGCCCTAAATAGAAAGGCTGGTTTCATATCTGTGCCCGTTCCCGAGTGGAACAAGGGAAGTTCTGCACTTTTTTAGTCAGAAGTATCTGACGCAGAAGCAGACCTGGGTACAGATTAATCTCTCAGGGTGATTTTTAGCTCTGGGCTACATGGCAAGCAACCCTGCAGTTTAGCCTCCTCTCTTGCACGGAGCGGAGGGTTAATTTTTGTGGGCGTTCTGCAAAGCTTCGCGTTGGGAGATGGGCAGATGCTTCGTTCAGTGTGTAGGGAAGGTAAGAGAGGAGGCAGGGACACGCCACAGAGCTGGGAGCGAACGCCAGGCTTCGGATGCTGCGGACGCAGGACTCCCCCGCGTACTCCTGGTCGGCGAAATGCTAGATTCTTCTCTGCAGAAAGCAGCGGCTGATGCTGTGAGCTGCTGTGGCTGGTTCGACGCCCCGTGTTCAAGGAATGGTCCGAGTTCAGCTCCGACAAACTTGGAGAAGGCTGGGCAAGAGGCTGATGGTGGGCATTGCTCAGGCTGGCTGGGCTGCACCAAGGCAGCAGGCTGGTCGTGGCTTGGTTTGACGCCGTGTCGGCTTTATGCTGGAAAATGAGGGAGTTTTAGAAAGCAAGGAGAAAGCCATCATTTTTCAATTTAAAAATTAAAAAAAAAAAAAGGAAGAAAATGGCACCCTCCCAGCTGCCCAACCTGCCGGTGATTGCAGGCGGATTAACAGAGCTGCCTGCCTGACCTTCTCTTGATAAAAGCTTTAATAGATAGGATATAATAAATGGAAACCTTGATGGTATAATTGCTAGTAAGCTTAGTCAAACGCACTTGGTATTCCTTACTTGGATAAAATTATAACTCTGTTGGTAACTGTGAGAGCGCTGCTGAATTTGGACCCTGCACGGATGTTTGGCTGAGCATCACCCAATATTTCTAATTCAACAGTTAGGGTGGTGCAAAATCAACACAGCCCCCATCAAACGGGTGAAATCCTGCCTTATCAAGACATCTCGATCTAATTGTTAACAAGCGATCCAGTGGCACTGGGGGGGAATTCCTTTGGAACTGGTTAGCAGCCCGATGCTAGTTAGTATTTGTATCAGTGGTAAAGAAGGCTGTAATGAAAAAAGGGGATGAGCTGCAGTTGGGACTTGGGTAACAACAACAAAAGGGCTCATAGGTGGGTACGAGACATACAAACCTTGGAGCATCCTGGCAAAAGATACAAAAAACGTGGGCCTGCATCTGATTTCGTATGACTGTTCTCATGTTCTTTCCTGGGGTGTCTCTCCTCTATTTAGTTACTGTATTTGACAGACCAGATGATTTCTTCTGGTCTTAAAATTTCATAGACACATTCAACTGGTGCAAGTGAGAGACAGCCCAGCCCATGTCGTGGAACGTCTGAGGCATCTTGGGTAGTTAGAAAACCAATAAATGCAGTGATGATATAAGTGCACAGAGCGAAACCGCTGCTGGGAGCAGGATGGAGATGGTGCAAGGCATTTCTTTGCACCTGAAAAGGTGAAGGGAGACGGGTGGGAGCTTCATCCCAGGCTGGGAGAGCATCTCCAGAGCAGCACCGTCCCACTGGGCAGTGAGTGCCCAGCTGCCCTCCTCCCTCTCGTGCGCCAGGAATGATGCTCAAGGCAAAATAACAGCACCTTGTGTATTTTTTCCCATGGGTTTTTGTTCTTTGAAGAGAACCGCAGACTCTATTTTGGGTAGGAAACGTAGGGAACTTGTCCGTGCCTTGTGTGACAGCTCCTCTTGATGGAGCGCAGCTTCAGAGGTGCTGCACTTCTCACGTTGGTTTGCTGCAAAAAATGCACTCTTTATTTAAAGAAAGGTGCTTGAACTAAATAAGCCAGACTGCTAGTACTACTAATACCAGCTGCAAAAATGGGTGGTAACTACTAATATACTGCTCAACACTTCCACTGTGGGTAGCTGCTGTAAGTTTTTTGTAATTCTCACTGAGCTGGGAAGTGAAACTGTGGTTGAGTGGTATTTTGGTGGTCAGAGCCGGTTTGGAGTCAGAATTCCCACTTGGTGGCAAACATTTTTTTCCATATCAAATGGCAAAAAAGAAAAAAGAATTTTGAAATTTGTGGTGGAATAACCATTTTCTTGTTCCAAACAACAGTTATTTGACTGTATATAGATTAAACTTTTCAAATAATGTTATTTTGGTGTTGTTTAATACATCATTAGGAGACTTTGTATTTGAATCTATATTGCTGGTTTTATAAGAATTAAATTTAAGGAAAGAAAATGCGTTTTGCTTTCCGATAGTACTTTCTGCTGGTGTCTGGGACTGAGCTCTCCCATCCCCACCAGGTATGGATGCCACGTGTTTTATGGGGCAGCAGCTTTGCAGCCCTCAGCATCGGGAGGCAAATCCCAATTCTGAGTTCAAGGTCGTCAGTATTGATGGAGGAGCAAGGTGTGCCTACCATGCTTGCTGCAGGTGTCTTGCTGCAGGGCCAGGTGCGGTTTGCTCTTCAGTCTGGAGCAGATCAGTTACTCCCTTATTGCTTTGCTTTATTATTATTGTGCGATTTCTCCTTCTGAGAAGTGGGTTTCAATCTGCAGCTGAAAAATATTCCCAAAGTGCTATTTTAATATTTATTTTCATCCGACTTCCTATTACTGTGGCAACATGCACTTTGAATTTCATTAGTTGTATGCATTTAAGTTCCCTTTTTAAACATTTATAAGGTCAGAACCTGCTTGGGTAAATCAACAATTTATTAAATCTGAGTTTCTGAGTAATATTTTTTCTTAAACAGCTGTAGATCACAGGTAGCGAAGGCATTAGGGCTTCTGCCTTTTTGAGAAGTATTTGTGGGCGTTATTGATAAGCACGTGCACCAAATTATTCTGGAATTACGGAAACATCTTCCATTGCAGATTCATTCTCGTGCGCTCATCATCCATCAGCAGCACCTTGCAGGGTACCTGCCCTGAAATAACAGGGAGGTGGGGTGTGCGGCGTCTCCTGCCGTGCTCTCCGACACAAGGACTCAAAGCTCTCGCAGCTGAAGCTGCTCCAGAGCTCCCTGGGGCCACTGGACCCTCTCCCCCAGCTCGGGGGCGGCAGGGAGCACATGCTGCAGGGTGCTGAGCGTTCTGTGCAGGCTACGGGGCTGCTGCCCGACCAGCAGCGAGCGCAACGCCAACTTCAGTATTGCTCCTTCTGGGTAGCTGGGGTTTCACGGGGAGGTTTCATAGCTCTGTCCTGGCCACCTGATGCATCCCAGCTGGTTTTCTGCCCAGCCAAGCCTCGCATCACCCAGAAGAGGGTTCAGCTGGGGGGCAGCCAGCCCATGCGAGCCCCCGGTCCCTGCACATCTCTTTAGTAATGATTACTAAAGCAGAGCTGATGCCTTCTCTCTTAATTTCCCACTGCTCTGGCCCCTGGGAAACAAGCCCTCAGTTGCTTTCACCTGTGACTTGCACAGGGAGGGAGCAGCTAGAGAGTCGAGAAAGTCTAAGTAGTTCTCCTGCCTCCTTTGGGCTTCTGGAGGGGTTTTCCTTCAGTACGTAGGCTCTTTGCAGTCTTTTTGTTTCACAACGACTCGTAAAAGTAGGTTGCGAGAAGATGGTTTAGCAGGCGTTGGCCGTCTCCCCGCAGAAAGGGCCCCGCAATCTGCAAAGCAGAGTTGCTGCCGCCTCTTCGAGCACGCGTTTGCGCTGGAGGAGCGCTGACGGGGAGTCCTCGCTGGCAGGAGGCCGCCCCAAACTTCTCGTTCACTTCTCGTCTATGTGTAACTTTCTGACTAAAGTTCGACTCGGAATACGCCGAATAATTCAATTACATCTCTGCTGCTGGGTTATATAAGAGAAAGCTGAAATCCTGCCGCGTTTCGTGAGGTAAAGCGTATCCTTCTGCGGATCTGAACAATTTCCCAGGTTTGCAGCGCGGTTTCGCTGTGCCTCCTTGGCTGAGCTGGGCCTTCAGGGGTAGAGAGGGGCTTTAGATGTTGTCTGTGTTGACTGGCGTCATTTAAACGTACTAAACCTGGGCTTATTATGTGTATTTTTAACGGTGTTTCAGCACGCCGAGGAGACCGGAGCAGCTGGATCAGGCCACGGGCCAGCGGTCGGCATCCCCCTCCCTGGCACAGACTGCACCCAGCTCCCAGAGCCCCCGGGAGATGAGGGGCCGGGGCCAGCCCGGACCGCCGGCAGAGGGACCGCGGAGGATGCTGCAGGTGGATGCCAGGAGCCAGGGCTCAGGGAAGTCTCCCTCAGCATCACCGGACCGGGGCAGCACCCCTACCTCTCCCTACTCGCTCCCGCAGATCGCCCCCCTCCCCAGCAGCACGCTCTGCCCCATATGCAAGACGACGGAGCTCACCTCCTCCCCCGGCCAGCCGAACTTCAATGCCTGCACCCAGTGTCACAGCAAAGTCTGCAACCAGTGCGGCTTCAACCCCAACCCACACCTCACCCAGGTAACACCTCCTCTTCCTCGGGCAGCCTTGCCAGCCGGTTCGGATGGGCGGTGGGGCGGCTGCCGGCACCGAGGTTTGCAAGGAGAGGTTCTTGCTTTCTGCCAGCACAGAAGTTGCAGCTTTACTTTTGGCAGCTGCAAAGCATTGACCAAGAGCAAGGGCTTTGCCGGCTGATCGGGGGATAATTGTGATAATGTGAGCTTTAATGAGACAGGGGAGGTAAACGAGTTAAAGAGAAGTGGTAGAGCACTGGAGAGGTTTGGTCTCTGTAGCTGAGACCTCAGAATGCTTGGCTGAGGTGAGGTCTATGAACACAAAATTGTCCTGAAGCTGAAGGACTCGATGGCGGAGGAGGGGGGTTGCTGGCAACCCCAAGGTGTTGAGCATCTTAGACCCTGACTCATCCCAGGTGGTGATGTTTTGGTGGCGGATGAGTTTCAGACAGCATCGTGCTCGGCAGCAGGAGAGGTGTGAAGAGTCGTGCACAAGATGATGCCTCGCTGGGGGAGCGTTTCGTGGGATGTGTGAAATGGATGTGCAGCGTTCCCGGGGGTGGATCCAGCAGTGGCGGTGAGCAGGGGGTGCTGGGGCTGGCTGGGGTGTGGGGCTCCCCGTGCCGATCCGTCAGGTCAGAGACCCCCACGCAGGGTGGGAGGTGACATGGATGGTTTTTGCAGCTGTTAAGATCCAAACCCTGAGGATTCCTGCTCTCAGGCTTAGTAACAGAAAGTTTAAGCTACGCTTTGGAAAGCCACTGTGCCACTCCAGTGTGTGAGAAAACGGGATTCGGGCACTGACGTCCCCTGGGTTTCTGGTGAGCGTGCAGTGCTCGCTCCTGACACCAGACACAGCACTTTCTAAACACCGTTCTTTGAGAGAGGCTCCTGCGTTCCAGTCCCTTTTTCTGGCAGAAGGAGAGTTGGGGTAGATGATACCCCTGGTACAGCAAGATGTAATTAGCTGGGTACTGCTTTTGTACCCCTGTAAAGAGGTATTTACCCCTATGAAGCACAGTATAAGGTCTCACCTCTTAATTAAGGGCCCTGAGGTGGAAATTCAGGCACCTGTAAGGAAATGCCATGGGTCACTTCTCTGTTTCACTTTTAAACAGATTTGCCAAACATTTATTTTGTTGTCCAAGCATTGCGTTGAAAGTTGACCAACTACTCCGAATAGTATCAGTTAACCAGCAAATAAGCAAAAATGCACCAGTTGCTCCATTTCTGGTCAGCCTGGACTCGTCTCCTCTGCCTTGCCCTAAGAGCTTTCCCACAGTGGGCTCTACCCCGAGTCTGTCTTGCAGATTCCCTCGTTAAAATGTGCGTGCGCATGGAGTTTCTGCTTAGCATCTCTAGGCCATCTCTTAGCATCTCTATGCCCTCTGAAATGTGATTGACTGTGGAGCATTTTTAAACACCAAATCCAAAAAATTGGACCCGGGATGAAAAACGATGTGGGTTTTTGTTTGTTTGTTCTGAGTTTAATATGCATTTCAACAGCAAGCAACCTTACGACTTGCAAGTAGGTCATTGAGGGAGCTGGGGGACGAAACCAGCTGCCCAGGAGAAGCGTTTGCAGCTTGTCGGCAGCCCGTGTGATGGGCTGACTGGGGGAGCAGCAGCGGTTTCTGCCTTGCTGGAGCGTGACTCGCTTTCCTCGGCGTCACTGCTTGCGCTGCTGTTCCAGGGTCACGCAGAAAGGGGGCCGAAGCAGCCTGGTGGTGTTAAAAAGGGTTAATGGGAGGCAGCTCGGAGGTTGCTCTCTTTCTTGATGGCGGGAGCTGGGTTGGAAAGGACCTCCAGAGAGCACCCAGTCCAACCTCCACTCAAAGCAGACTCCCGTGGGTGGATGTGCTGGTCCCACCTGCTCCGCTGCTCGACCGTCCTCGCAGGGAAAAACACCGTCCAGTTTGGTCTCTCAAACCCAGCAGGTGCTGCAGGGTGGCTGCACCGTGTTGCTGATGAGGTGATTTGTGGGGTTGTATTTTCCATTTGCGTTTCCTTATGAATATATTTTCATGTGAATAGCTGATGTTTCTACTTCGAGCTGCAGTAGATATGGATTTGTAACTTCTCTTTCTGTTTTCAAGGCTCTCTAGCAGGATTCAATAGTCAAAAATATCACATTTTCTAAGAAAACCAAACACAAGAAAACCAAAATTGTGTTTTACTTGGTACATCCTCTCCTGCACAATCTGTGGGACTGCCAGAAACTGCAGGTGTGGCGAGGTGGGAACTCCAGTACTTGTTTGGCATGATGATTTCTGAAACTGTTTTGAGAGCCCAGTTTTGAAAATACAGTGTTTATATAAGCTTGATGTGTCTTTTACTTTTATATATATATATAAAAAAGCTATAAAATAGCTTTTTTTATATATAAATAAAATAACAACAGACTGAGTGTATGAGCTGTAGTCCATCACGCTCCATCCTGCCACTTAAAAATACCACGAGCAGATTTTTCAGAGGAGGGTTAACTGTACCTCGTAGCAAAACACCTTAACTCGATAATTAGGTGATGCCTTCTGCTCGGAAGCGTATATGTTCCTTTGAAATATTCTTTTTCTTTGTCTATTTTATTCCTTTTCATGTGGCTTGATGGTCATTTTCTCTTAAAGGCAGGTAATAAATTTCCATCATGACGAAGCGGTTGGCCTCTGTGGCATCTTGAGTTGATTGCTTGCTGAGGGGGAAAAAAAAAAAAATCTTTTTGGTTTTCGTATTTGCTGTTTTTTTTATTCCTTTGAGCACCAGCTCATTCTTGTTTCACAAGACTGGGCAAACAGAAGTTCCTGTCTGCTGTCGGTGTCACTCAATATTTTACACGTAGATAATCATATTCTTCCCTCTGTTCATCTCCGTGCTCCAAAATAACTGCTGCCATCGTTTTCAATTTGGTCGCGTGCTGGTGTGCCAGTTTTCTCATTCATTCACTTATTCCTGAAGGTCAGTGCCTTTGCCATAGGTGGTCGTTTTAAGCAAGGGGAAATGTGAAGCAGGGAGCTATCTATGATGGCACCATTAAAGACAAGAAGTTACGAAATAGCATGGTAAAATGTAAAAGTTTGCTTACACTCCCGTGTAGGAAATGGGGTTTTGAATGGAGATGTGTTATTTTAAATGCAACATTGCAGCCCTAACTTTCTAGTAGGATTTTTAATTTCTCATTAAAACTTTTTTTGAGTTTTCCTCTGTGTTGTCTTTGAGGGTTTTTTTGGACAGCTTGTTCTGCAGGACCGTACCAGCAATGCTGTCATCTCCTCCGGGGAGGAATAGCTTGGTTTCAAGCTAGTACAATAGGTTTAGAAAATCCTCTTTTTATACATCTTCCACTTTGTAATGCTGCTCCTGTGGCTTTCGCCTGACTGATCCTGCAGCATGTTCATCTGATTGGATTTGCTCTGTTTGGTATCATAAGGAGTAACCTGCAGGCATCCTTTCTGTTTCTCTGGGGTTTTGAAATGCCACTGTGCATTGCTAATTTGATAAATTAATTTCTTCTTCAGTGTTCTCTTAAAATTTGTTGAGTTTCTCTTAATTCATTTCCTCCCCATCCTAAGTGCTAAACCGAAAAAATGTAGAACTTGATTTTGATTTTAATCAAGAGCAGTGGCACAACACTAAAATATGTGCTTTAGTTAGTGCTGAAATGAAATCCAAAATGTCTGGCTGCCTAACAGGTTTGCTTGGAACCGTTTGGTTTTATAGAAAATCTTTGCATTCTTCCTTACAAGTCTTTTGTGCTTTTTTGAATTCGAAATCGTGTTCATCAGATGCAGTTTCATAAGTATTCAGATGCACACAATAGATTTTTTTTTTTCACCACCCTGAATAAAAGGAGCATATTTATACATGTATGTTCTTCACCAAATTACTTTCTTTTTGAAGTTCCTGCTTTTGTCCCTGAGCCATTTCGAATGTATTTGCTGTATTTGTGACTGTATGAAGTGGTGATACTTGTTAAACTTCAGTTCTGGCCCATGTTTTTAGCTCTACTTAGGGAGATTGAAGAGATCCTTTGTATTTTTTACATTATGAATATAATGTAATATGAAAACATGAAATATTTAAAATATCTGAGAATAAATTTGTTCCCTATGTGCTCCTTGCCATGTAAGATCAACACTAATCTTTGATCACGGACGTTCAGCAAGTGAAATGTAAAAAGTCTCAGGGAGGATTAAGAACTTGCTGGTTGGTTTCCCAACAGTGGTCAGGATCATTTGTCAGGAGGCAAAAACCTCTCAGCAGCTCTTGAGTTATCTGCAGCGGAAGGAGATACCTAAAGACTTTAAATTATTTTTGTGGATAAATGTTTAAATTGTATTGATGGAAAATAGACCATCAGCTGAGGAGATGAGAATGAAATAGTGTGAGTATGAAAGTACAGTGTAGGGCTGTAGTATCCTATTGTAATCTGTATATATAAACTGTATATCCTATTGTAATATAACAGTAGATGGTTTTCTGCTCAGTAGTGTAAGAAAATTTGGGTAAAGTGGAGCAAAGGAGAAGGAGTTAGGGGAAGCTGAGGGACGACAAAGTGCTCAGCAGAGCATCTCTGGCAGCAGGAGTGGGGATGGCCTTGGTCCAAAGCCTTCTCCAGCCCAGCTCCGCCAGCAGGACCAGTGCCCGCCCGCAGCATCACCTCATTCATCTAGCAAATGACTTCAAAAAAAGGAAAGGAAGAAAAAAAAAACAAAAAACCAAAAAACCCAAACAAAAAAAAAAAAAACAAAACCAAATCAAAAAACCCCACCAAAAAAACCCCAAACCCCAAATGTCACAGAAACTTTGAAGGTGTTCATATGCTGTTTCTCCTAAAAGCCTATTTCTCATTTGGTTCATTGTCTCAATTTTATACCTTGCAATGTGTTAGCGTCTGATTTTTAGTAAAACCTGCTGGTTTTGTGAATTAAGGGCCCAGTCTGAAGTATTTATGCTTTAGGAGGCTTTAGCTTGACTAGTGCCCACTGGTTCAGCAGCCCCGCAAGCAAAGGGCTGTGCCTCGGGGTCCCAGGGGGGTTATTAGTTCTACATTAAAACGATGGCCATTATTAATAGCAGTAAATCCCCTATCTCCTCCTCTCATCCATCTCATCTCGTCCCTGTCATTCTCTGAACATCCAAACCTTTACAAGTCTCTGATGCCGGCTGTGTAAGTGTGGGCAGAATCCCCGTTGGCATTGCTGGTTTCGCCCTGGGGTCTAACAGACGCTAAAATGATTCGGTGGGGAGTAGCTGGGTGCGGGTCCCTTGTGGTCTGGGTAGCTCTGAAGTCATCGGAGCACGACTGTAATTTATGTTTCTGTAGTTTATGTGGCTTGAAGCCATGTTTTACAATATGTTGTGCTCTGACACGCTGCCCCGTTGTTCTTGGGTGTTAATGTGGTCGTTTCTGGGACTCTGGCTGTGTCCAGTGAGCACTGGAGGACTGGATGAAAAAGGGTATCCACTTGCTGATAGATAATTAAGCGTGATTTTTATGAGAGATTTAATCTCCCTTGTCTCTGCCTTTTCAAACGACGAAAGTGGTCCTTCTCCTTCTTGGCTCTTCATTCAGAAGCTGTGGGGTGATGCTGGCCTGGCATCTCCTAAATTTCAAAGTTTTCTCTGGGTGCATCGGCTCCGCGTTTGATTTAGCTCTTTGCAATGGGAGTGAGAGCAGGGGAGGAGCCGTGAGATTACATTTACACGGTCTCTTCTCTTACTGAACGGCAAAGCCAACAAGGTTTTCTCCTGCCCTTGGGACCTCGCTGGCTATTCATTTTCCTGGCTGCGAAGCAGCCTCCAGCCTCAGCCGTTAGCATACGTGTAGCACGGCGTCTCGAAGATGTATCGTTGTGCTCGCGCAGGAACGCGAGGCTGTATTTAGAGATTATAATTCCCCGTCCCCTTAAAGAATGGGTGTTGGGTCTGAAAAATGCTGGATCTCAAAAAGCAGATCCTATAGTGGGATAATATTTAATAATAAGTGCTTCTCTGGTCTGGCATCCCCCGGGGGATTTCACCTCCAGGTGTCACGCTCGTGGTGGCCGTGGTAGAGGAGTGGGTAGCCAGGGAGGTAAGGCTGTAGGGCTGGCTGCGTAGGCAGCGGTCCTCCCTTCTGTGCACCTTTCAGCAAGCTCAGGAGTATGTTTTTTCCTCCTGTGATCAGGTCAAAACCCAGGAAACCTTCGGGCGGGCAGGATTTGTGTGCTGCTGTGGTGTTAGACAGCTCTTTGTGTCTGTACGTGGCAATGTTGCACCCCATATCCATCAAGGCCGCCAAGTTGCTGAGTCAAGTTGCCCATTTCAGAATGATTTCTCTTTTGAGATCATCCTTCTTCATGATATAGCTGTAAAAATAAATCTGTCGTTTGTGTTACGTTGCAGATCCAGGCGAAATTTTCCATTCGATCAGGCTGCGCAATAGGAGAGAAATGCGAGTTTTATCCCAATTTGCTGTTTGTTTTTAGCAGAGCTTCAGCCAGCAGTGACCTGCATGCGCAGCACGTGATGCTGTTTGCAGGAGCCGGGGCTCGTCGTGGCTCTGCCTTCTCATAAGGACGCGGTGATTTGGGCTGCATCTGCCCTGAGGAGCCCCCGCCTGGGCAGAGGTGCTTGGCCCAGTCTGCTGCCACGGGGCAGCTCCCATTCCCAGTGCTCGGGGTAAGCATCTGCAGCCTGGGCCGGCCGGGACCAGTGCTTGCTGGGGCTGTGCCCACCTGAAGAAGCCCTACAGCTCTATTCAAGAGCACCTCGTGAGCTAGGCGCTAAAAATAGGCCCTTCGTGATTGCAGTGAATATTCTGTATTTTTTTTATGGTGAGAAAATATTGATGGGAACCTTGAATTTATCGCCCTGGACCAACAGGTTGCATGTGTGTATTTCCCGCATTTTAGCGCTTCCTCACCACTGCGCTTCACCTCTTAATCCCCTTATCCCTATACCAAGTATCTCAGCCTTCATTTCATCCCGTATCTGCAGTGCTGCAGTGAAGGACGCTTCTGTTATCTCTTGGTTGGGCCTTTTTTATTTTATTTATTTCTGCTGTATCTTTTTTTAACGGGATGATTAGCACTGGATAAAGCAACTAGTATGAAGCTGGAGAGTAGCATACTTGTACTTGCTGAGGCTTTCTACATGTAAATAACTTGTTTGCCTTTTTGGCCTCTGCTGCAGCCTGAGCAGGGGCTTCTCCCAGCCATCTGCGGCGACATGCGACTTGTCTGTTCAACAGATCGCAATTTAAGTTAGAGCCAACAAAAAAAAAAAAAAAAAAAAAAAAAAAAAAAAGCTCATGAGTAATTCTGGCTGTTCCTCCCAGTATGCCGCCTTTCGCTGCGCTCTGCGTAGATGATTCAAATAATGCAAAATTCACTTGCGGAAAATGTCAGAAACTGTCTTGGCTAAATGGTTCCCGGTGACTAATGGGGCTGGTGCTGCTCGCAGTGGCTCCCCTCCGCTGACGGCTGGCTCCGGTGAGCTGCGGCAGCAGGGACCTGGCTGCGGGGACACGGAAAGGTCCGCGGTGACGTGTTAAGTTGTTCAGAGGGGACGGGAGAGCGTGGCTTCCTGCACGCCGGAGCGACGCTGCGGTGGAGAGGGGTAATAAAACCAACTGCAAGTAAATATAAATACTCCGGAGGGATGGGAAGTGGCCTGCTTTCGTCTTGGCATCTTCTGTCGCTTGATAAATACCAAGCCCGGCAAGCTGCACGCGCTGAGCCACCACCGCCCTGCATCGTCCTTCCCTCGGTACATTAAGTTACGGCAAGCTGTTTGCTTGGACGAGACATGGTTTTCTTCTGGCTTTCAACTCGCATATCACTTTATCATTAAAAAGAAAAGCAAGCTGAGGAACGGAAGCGGCTGTCAAGCTCTTCAAAGCAGAGTGGGGTACCGAGTCAGAGCCTCCCCATGTTTTTGAAAGCTTTGCTGTGTCTGCTGCTTGCTTTCAGTTCCCTCCCCTGGATGTCCCCCGGTAGAGGAATAAGATCATTTACAGCCTGTGGTGGTGGATGGAGCTATTTTGCTCATGCGGATGCCGCTCGAGGTTTTCCTACCAGTCGAGCATGTGAAATCTCACACGTGGTTGAGTGTCCCTCTGCATCCCCCTCACCGCACACAAAATATCCCAGAGAGCGGCAATTGCACAAGGCTTTACAGCCCTCGCTTGTACGGTCGTCTTTGCAATGTGTGCTTGGTGGTGAAATGCCGCGCTGCCTTCAGGGAGCGCTTAGGAGGAAACTTCAAGCGCTTTCAATGCCTCGATGGGGATTGAGTTAATCCCAGCCGAATTCATTCCTATTTACCATCTTCCTACAAGCAGCAGAGAGCAGGGTGGTTCTATTGGGGGGTGTCAGACGCTCCCGACTAGCGCCCACTTTGTACCCCCTATGGTGCTGTCGTGGGGGGCCGAATCTCTGTTGCGGGTGCCCAGTGGGAGACCCCCGGTGTGGGGGGAGATGCTGTGACGTGGCTCTTCCCGCCCTGGCTGGTAACGACATGCGAGGTCTGTCTGGTCCTTAAGGGTAGCGGTGCTTGGCGGAGGTGGTGACAGCTCAGGAGCGTCTCTTTTGACCTGAGTTTTAGCCGATCACCGTTGCTATTTATAGACCTGCATGGGCTCCCGTCATCAGATACCAGCTTGCTTCTTCCCAACCCTGTTTCTTAGCCATGGTCACATTTAGGTGCTACAAAGGGATTTACATAGTGTGGCAGACTGAGTGGTATCAGAGACTTCTGAAAACAGTCCTGTGAATGCAGAAAGGTGTTTGTGGCACAGCAGTTCGTGCCTGCAGAAGTGTTCCTCACCACCTTAATTCAAGCTCGTACAGCCTTGCTCCCGGACCTGACCCTTCTGTCGTACCCAGCTCCTCATCTCGGAGACTTAATCTGCAGCCGTGCTCCTGGGCAGCCCTTATCTGAGGGGGTAGGGTGCTAACTGGGCTATGAAAACTGGTTATTTTAACTCTGATTGAAATGCCGTTTTATCTAGGCTGTAAACCTTTTGATCAAGGACAGCTGAAGGGTGGGATGTTTCAGTTCTGGATTCGGTTCATGTTGTAAATAGGCTGTGCCGTTGGCTTGGCTTTCTGCTCCGGATGAAATCAAAGCCAAGTTGCTGGAATGGCTCAAAAGGGAAATCCAGAGAGCGTGATGTGGTCTTAATGGGATGGAAGTAGACTATGCAGCAGGTCTGTGGGATTAAAGGTTTGTCAGAACAAGTTAAGGCATGGAAGTAACATGGCACTAACCCAGCTGGAAGTCAGTTTTGGAGACTGAAGGGCCAGTGTGTCCCTCCCCTTCCTCCCTTGCTCCCCGCCATGCCCACTTTGATGCCCATCTCCTGCATCTTAATTGAGCTCCAACTGCTTGTGCAGCAGCCCTGCTGCCAGGTCGTGGCTCAGGAAAATCCCCCAAGATGGGAAGAAGACTTAACATTGACTTTTTGCTCCCTCCCTGCCTGCTCTGTCACCCCCTTGCTGCGTCCAAGCCATGGGGTTAGACTGGCCAGACCCTTGAGTTGAAGACCTCCATGGAAGAGACCCGAGTGGTGGGCAGGACAGATGTGCCCATCAGTCTTATGGAGAGGAAATTTTGGTGCCCACCTACCTCCAGCCACCCTCTCCCCCTTCTAATGAGCATGACACAGTATTCCTGTTAGATGGAAACAGAAGCACAAACACTTGGGCTCATATGTTCAGCAAAGCCCAGATTATTCTGAATCATCCAATATCCTTATCAGAGCGCTACAGACGGCGCTTGCATCAGTCACAGCACAGGCTAGCGGAGTCGGTGGCAGCGCTCTGCTCGTTTTAATTGCCACAAGCGAGCAGCTATTTGAAGCCCCGTCCCCAAAGAGCAAATGAGCTTGTCGCTGCACGTAAGTCAGCTTTGCAAGAAACAGGGGCTCAGCAAGCGTTCCCTACTAAAAGCCTGCTAAGGATGCAAATGTATAGGGGTGCACGTATCGTGCAGCAAACAGCTGGGCATGCTGGAGGGGGGGCACTGCTAGGCTTGGCTCTAGGAATGGGAACTCCCCTTGGGATTATAGTTTTGGGGTTTTTTCCCCCCTCTCTCTTAATCGCAGAGTACCCTGATGCATAAAGACGAAGGTGAGGGGAGGAAGCTGGAAAGGCTGTGTCCCTGCAACTCCTCGGGTGTGGGGTTCCCCCCAAACCAGCTTCATCGTGGCTCTGGGCTGCACATCGGTTCTGCTCAGCCCTTCCTGTTCTCTCAGATGTACCATGTCTTCTTTCTTCCCTGGAAGATATCCCATATTTCTCCTGATCTCCTGGAAGGCACTGTTTGCTGCTCCTTTCCCCGGTGAACAGAGTATGATGCCCAGTAGATAAAATACCAGATCTAGTGGAAAGGTCTGGCTAAAAACTAGTGGTCTGTGCTAAAATTACCCTGGGGGCCTGAGGAAAAGTTGAATTACCTGAATTTCTGGATTCCTCAGAAATAATGAGCATACTTATTGTGGGGAGAGGCTTGTTATTGAGCGCACCTGCCTCTGTTTTGCCTGCAATGGGCAGTATGTACTCTGCATATTGCAAAACCTTTCAAGCTTTGAGAAAAGCAAATACCCTTTGTGTTTGGTGGAGCACAGCGTGCTAATGTGAGACCAACGGTGCTGGGGCAGAGGAGGGTACCCCCCCAAAAGGTGAAGCCCAGTTAAACTGAGCCCTCATACCCAGATGTGTTGCTTTCATCTAGTCCTGAGCAACCTGCCCAAGGGACCTTTGGCAGACTGGGGCATGAATCCTGATTTTTCTGGAGTCCCAAGTCAGTACGGAGATGCTGGGCCAGGCCAGCTAATGACCTGAAATCCGTTTTTACAAACTCTACCTTATGTTCTGACCTGCCATATTAATTTTCCAGATGATATGATTGTGGCTTTCAAATTGGAGAGTGCTTTGAGAAATATTACCAAACAGGCATGCTGCTGCTGCCATCTGTCTTTGAGCTGCTTCTGGGATCCCATGACTTGCTCTCAGCAGACGATAGTTATTGCTTTATTGAATTGGGAAGAAAAAAAATCCAGCGACTTCTGAAATATTGTTTTCCATAACTAATTCCAGGTGCTAAATTCTCATTGAGACGCAGAGGACGTTGAAATAATGCTTTATGCAGATCCTGGGTGTAAAGTTTTTACAGGTCTGCCCAGGAAAGTCCCGTGATCTGATAGGTTTGAAGGACATGTCATTCGGAGGGCTCTGAACAGCTCCAGCACCCCTGCATTAAGTGATCTCAAACCCACGCCGCCCCAACCAAGAGCCAACATTAGGTGCTACGTTACTTTTTGTAAAAAGTGAAGGCTTCGTTGCCCTTCGCGACGGCTTTGGCCAGCTCAAGCTGTTGCCCCAAGTCCCCTTTCTCCTCCAGCCAACCCCTTGTCCCATGTCTTCCAGCAGCAGGCAGTTGCCCCGTGCCACCCAGCCTGCATCCCGCCGGGAGGCAAAGGTCTCAGCGCGGTGCGACCGTCTCCCCGGGCGAGCGGGTCGCCGCGCGCCGACGAGCGGCGTCCCCCGAGGTGGTGCCGGTCGTGCCGGTGTGCCGTCTCGCGTGCCAACGCCTGCCGCGTGCCGAGGCGCGGACCCGCTTCTCCTTTCCTTCTCTGCGGAGTGCCGGGAGCCAGGCAGCGGGTTAACGCCGGCAGACAAGGCTGTGGGCTGATGAAAGCTTACGGGAAGGTGGTGTTTATTTGGATGTAAAATGTTTTCCCTGCCCTGGTGCGCAGGTCTTGCTGCCTCCCTCTCGCTGGCCAATCCATCCCTTAGCTGCCCAATTTAAGGCAGTTTGGGTCTGATTGCTCGCAGTTGGCGCGGCTCCCGCTGTTCAGCTAGAGGTTTTGATGCGCAACACTTGAAAATCAGGAGTGAGACGTATCCAGCTGTACACCCGAAAATGGAGGGAGCAGTGACTGCTCCCGCTATCCGGCCTGCAAAAAACGCCCTGTAGATCAGAGCCAGTCCCGTGGCTGGTAATTACACTCGAGTTGTCTGGGTTTGGGGCTGTGGCACTGGGACAAGATTTATTGCTTCTCCTGAAAGGGGTTTCTAATTGGCATTGGAGCAAATCAAGGGGGGCGAAATCAGCTTGCGCTGGGTGGTTTGCTCCTCTGTAGTTTCCTTTCTGCCTGCAGGGCCGTGGGGCAGTGCCGTTCCCAGAGCGCTGCAGCTTGCACCGCTTGTCACCCGCTCCGGTGTGCTCCTGGCTGCGGCGGCAGCACCGGTGCAGGGTGGTGGCATGGAGGTGCTGGGCGCGTTTGGCACCCATCGTGTGTTGAGCTATCGGGCTTGACTAAGGAATGCTTTTATAGAAACCGTGCGCCTTTTCAGAAATGTCCTGCCAAAGGCATAGGATGGCTGCCTGGAGATAGCTGTCTGTCACAGCTGTGATGCTTTAATGAAAAATACACTATTTGCAAGTAAGAGAAGCTTTTTTTCTTTCTTTCGTTTTTTTTTTTTTTTTTTTCCCTAGAGATCAGTGCTTTTCTTACCTGTTCAGGGTAAACATCTTCCTTGAGAAGTTATCCTATAGTATAAAGGTTACTGCTCTAAACTCAACTTGATTCTTAACGTGAACTTTCATGGTCTTAATTTCTTTCTCTTCTGCTTATGGGTCGGCATGTGAATACTGCTCATAATACTCATAGCACACTGTACAATGCTTCCTTTTCTTCTTTTCTCCATCTTGTTTATAGTGGGATTTTGGATGTGTACTTCCAAAGCTGATTTCACTTTCATGGTTCTGAATTTAATTATGTTCTATAACAGATATTTTGTGGGTCTGTCTAATGAGAAAACTTACATGCTGTTGTTTAGCTAGTGTCAGTTTCCTGAAGTTCTATGTGAATTAACTTTTAGTGTGCTTTTTATTCATTCTTTCGGATAATTACAAAACCTGCCAAAATATCATCCTTATGATACACTATATAGTTCCAATAATATTTTTACTGGTTTTAATCAGAAAAGTGAAATAAACTATTACCTTTGATTTATACCTCTGCATTCAGATTTCTGTCTTCATGAAACGCTTAGCAGTGCGCATCAGTTAGGATCGGTTTTAAAGGTTTCATGAGACAGCATCAGTTGAGAAACGGACATTTCTCAGACTCTGGTTTTAACCATGATATTTGTACTTAACCCAAAGTACACTGAAGCTGGTAGAGAGACTCCCATTTAATTAAGTATGGTCAACTTTTCGTAATTTTGCATTGAGCTGTGTAGGTTTACCTCCCCTTTATTTACTGGGTCAATCAGCTAATGCCCCAGTAGCACTCTGTTAACTTAATCATGCTGCCAGATATTGCTTTAACTACGTGAGACACATACCTAAAGATTTAGCAGTCACATCCTGTTAAAGAGTAGTGAAGAGAGTCTTCTAGAGCCACATACTACACACTTCACAGAATTTCTATGTATTTTGATGGACAGCGTAAATCAAATGCTTTGAGGCATCCACATACTTCATTTTTTTTATCCAGCTTCATGTGTTATGTTGTGTTACCACTACTTCATATTATTTATATAAATACATAAAATATTAACTGCTTAGCAAAGAATATACTACAGTGGTTTTGAAGAGCAGTAATTGCAAGAAGATTTTTTTACAGAATAATCTTACCAGACTCTGTTTTCTATGCAAATGTAACTATTAAGAAGAATATTTACTGTAGAATGGCTATACTAGTCTTTTTCAAAGGTGGTTACAAAAATTGTGTGATTAATAGAATTTGTTTTATTCAGAGAAGAACAAAATGAAATCCA
This sequence comes from Aviceda cuculoides, assembly GCA_035590195.1. NCBI lineage: Eukaryota > Metazoa > Chordata > Aves > Accipitriformes > Accipitridae > Aviceda > Aviceda cuculoides. Next base: position 4,662,315 of record JAVJGG010000037.1, on the reverse strand, counting down.
GTAACTAATAAGGGTTTTAGAAGGCTCAACAACTCTTCTAAAGGTTTCTTTCTATCTTACATTCTTAAGGAAATGTTTCTTAACAAATCTAAGCACATCCTGGAAATCATTCTTATGTCAAAGTAGGATTGGTGTTTTAAATGTGTCAGTTGCTACATTGGTGTTCTCATTTATCTTAAAATGAAAGAAACTGACTGTATCTTGGGAGAAAATTTTACCATGCTAAAATAATATCTTTAGAAGACAGGTGATTTTTTGGGCAAGAAGAGGGGAAGGGAGGACCTCAATTCTATGAAAGCTTTTGGTTTTCTCTTGGAAATAAGGATTTTTGAGATCTGTTTAAAACTGGAAGAAAAAGAAGAGAAAAATTACTATTTTGTTTTCTTTTTTACTCAATAAGGAGAAGAACTTAAAAAAAAAAGTTTGCTTACATTTAAGCAGGAAAGAAAACCCAAGGACAGTAAAAAGTCCCCTCATGATTAAAAAGATAAACAATTTCCAACTGTTACAAAGTATTATCAACTGTAGTTCTGCTACAAGCAATGAAATCATGAGTGAAACCTCACAGCCAATAAAGGTCCACAGTAAAAAAGGATAAGCTAAGTATACATTTTTAACAGTAGTGGAGAATTTGTTTGAGTGCGTCTGTCTTTCCCTCTTAGAAGGAGTTTGACTGTATGTCCAGATGAGTATCTTTTCTTTTCAGTCAATGTTTTCTATAGCAAACACATTTAAATTGCAGTAACTGTTAAATATGTTGATTCAGTTTGGATTCTGAGAGCCAGACCAGTCCCGGAGATGGTGTGGAGTTATATGTGTTGGAGGAGATCCAAAGTCAGAGGCATGTTTCAGGTGAATCCTGTTTGATTTGCAGGTTCATATAGAGGTGAAAGAGCAAAAACTACTAACGAATACATTGATTTTTTATTTTTTGAGAAGTGTTTAGAGGATGGTTTTAATTTGATTTTCCACATCTCTGCTAGCATCAAACATAGCCCATCCAATATAAGCACAGTTGTACCTTCTATAGTCCATCACTCAAACAGCAAACTCTTATTTAGGTTGTGATCATAAACTTTGCTGGAATCTTACAGGGGTCCTGTCTGTGTAGCATATCCTGTGTAGCATGTCCTGTACTGCTCTCCAGGAGGATTTGCAGAGTTACACAGTTGTCCATCAGTGAAAATGATATACTCTGTGTCGCTGATCTGGTAGAGCTGGAGCTGGAACAGGAGCTGTGGAGTAGACCTTGATAGAATTAACCAGTCTTTTTTTCTTTTTTTTTTTCCCTTTTTTTTTTTTTTCTTCTTCCATCTTCCTTGCTAGTTAAACATAATTGGTATGTGTTTGGGGCTTCATGTTAACTGTTTCCATTTTCCTTAGTGATTCCTCTGAGATCTACATGTACAGAAAAAAATGTAGCGTGATTCTCTACAATTTATCATTGCTAGTTATAAATTAGTAGCAGTTACTTTCTAGGTAGGCTGCAGTTCCTTTCTAAAGGTGGGGATTAAGGCTTTTAATCCTCTAACCTGTTGAAGTCAAAGAAATAACGCCTGTTAATTTCAGTCAGATGTTTAGAACTCGATTCAGTAATTAGTAATGTTTCTATGCCATAAGCATTGGTGAAGATAAATGACTGAATTCTTTCATTACCAAGAACATTGTAAGAAATTATTAGAAGTAGAAGAATGCATGTATAATACATTTAGTGTTACCAAATTAAGTAACCAGTTTGCTTTGTGTGTTGATTATTGATCAATTTAATTCTTTAAAATTAACTTACTTTACAATTTTTCCGAGGACTGTAGAACCCCTTTCCATATCCTGGCTATTTACCAAGGTGCATTGATGTTTAGGAATCTATTTAAACCCTTAGTATTTTTGCTTAGAACTTGTTTCCATTTATAAGCTTTTTCTAACTGATTATAATCCTACTTCTTCCATTTAAAGTGATGCATATTTAAACTAAAAAGTCTACTTCTTATCACTTCATATGACGGATAGAGGAATTATGAATTTGTGAGCATTCTGTTGTTCAAAAAATTAGATTGACATTTAGGTTTTATAGCTCTCAGTGTATTCCCACCTACTCAAACATAAAATTAAATATTATGACCCTGATGAAAAGCAGCAGCTCTGCATTGGTGGTGTAAAGGACAATATCAGTAGACTACATTTAGGAATTTTTTTTATCACTGTATAGTTTAAATAAATCAATCCCCAAATCCGAAGAATTCTGTTCATGGAAGTTCTATTCAGGGTGGTAGACCTTAAGTTCAAAACTGTTTCCTGTTATCAGAAAGGGCTGTATTGTTTCATATGCTAAAAGAACAATGGTGGATTATTATTTTTTTTTTATTCACCCTTAAATTTTGTTATCATGAATCCAACAAGTCCTATGTGATCCTGTTCACGACTCAAATGAGTAAATGTCCTTGTTGCATTGAAGTAGGTTTCACATCTACTGTTTACAAGACAGAGCATTTTTAGGATGCAGGACCCTGACAGAAAATATATGATGGCTTGTTGATGTCATACTGTTAAGATGGTTTGAAACCTTTGTTAACCCAGCAACAGGAGACATGGGGAAAATAACATGTTGAAGAAATCTGTATTAATTCTTAAAGTATTTCTAGATGTTATGTAATAAGATATGCTTCAAATTTAAAAAGGCAAGGGAAAATGGAATTGGAATGGAGTCTAGTGATATTATTTATTCTGTGTCTAGAGTGTACTGTTTCCTTTTCAGGGAAATGGAATAGATAGTTTCTGTTCAGAACAGTTTGTATCTGGGTGGAAAAAGGGATTTTAGCCAAGGATCTTTATGCTTTCATGCAGAAATTTATAAACTGGCAAGAGAATTTGAGCTCTCAATGAAAAATTTTCACAGAATTGATCCAGTTTGCAAGCTTCGGAAAATCATTGTTTTCACATAGCAGATTTTTTAGAAATTTTTGGCCAAAATAGGAGCAGAATGCATTTTTACGAATAGAAATGCGTGACTTTAGCACCATACTGTCGTTCAGCAACATTTGATAGCAAGGAGCATTGTGCTTCTGGGCACTGGATCAGAAAGCAGTGAAACTGTGCATTTATTCCTTGCATTGGCACCATATCCATATAGAGGAGGAAACATTCTGATCTGCAACATGAAGAGAATATGTTGTGAAAATTTCAGGGAGATGCTTGTGAAGAAGAGTGCTGGGGGTAGGGAATACAAGATCAAGATAAGACACAAAAACTGAAGGAGAAACAACATTGTGTGAGACTCAGAGCAAGAGGTGAACACGAGCGGGGATTACAGCTACAGAGAAGGAGAGGAAACTGTGGAAGGGAGGCTGTAGCTAGAGCAGTCTAGTCACAAAATAAGTCATGTTCTAAACCAGAAGGTCCTTAAAATGTTCTGCTGTTCAATGGATACCACTACAACGCATAGTAAAATAGTCATGGCCTTTCTTAGTATCGTGCTGCTTGAATCCAAAGGGAACCTGAGCCTAAAATATTAGGCAGTAGTGCAGGAAATGAGGATGAACTGTATGGTTGCATGGATACAAATGCTTAACATAGCAACATGCATTTATGAAACATTTTAATCTACCCTTTCACAAAAGAGGATCAAAATTTGGAATAGGTTGCCCGGAGAGGTGTCAGCCTTGGAGATAAGCAGAACTTGTCTGGACTGAGCAACATAAAAGAGCTCTGAAGTTGGCTTTGAGTAGGGACCATATGTCCTCCAGAGACCGCTTCCAGCTTGACTCACCTGTCAACGCTTACTTGATGAAAGAACATTTAGTTATCATTTTTCTTTGTTAGTAGTCTTGTTGTTCATTTAAAAATCAAAATGTGTATTACATTCAGAGTCATCTCTATGTGCCATATATGCATTAGGCCTTTAATGCTTTTGCTCCAAATCACAGAGAATACTTTGGATCTTATTTATTGGTCAAAAAAAATAATAATTTACAAATTATATCATGTGAGTTCACTGGGTTGAATATGCACTATGTCCAGTTATTTCAATGAAAAGATAAACAAGGGACAGGTACAGATCAGCACAGCTTGTTGCACTTAATGACATATGGACAAAGTTTAGAAGAGTGCCTACCCAGTTGAGACCAGAGTTTCATCTAGCCTAGTATCCTCTCTCCGGCAATGACCAGAAGCAGATGCAATGGGAAGAATTTCAGAGCAGGGAAAACATATTTCTTAATATTTTCCCAAACTCCAAAGATGCAAAGCAGGAACTTCATGGGATAGGTACTGTTTCATTATTTTATTGGTCTTCCAAGAAATTGTCATTCATAAGTTTAATATGGGTTTAAAGGGAAATCTGATAAATTTCAGCATCCACAATTTCATTTAAGCACAAGCTCAGAAGTTCAATCACAGCATCCCTTGTCTGCATCACATTGGAATATGTTAGGTAATTTGACATATTAGCTGACAAGTGCCAATGCAGCACATAAATTCTATGAAACAAAGTAAGATAAAAAATGGAAAAAGTGATTTATCCAAGTCTGTCACCAGAAGAGTTGTACTGGACAAATAACCTGAGAACCCAACAGTCTTAAAAAAAATCCTAATCAAAGATAGAAAAGTGAGGGGAAAGAAACCCCCAAACTACTCTTGAAGACAGTAGGAAAATCAGTGTGTTAGTTGTTGAAATTATTTCCTGCAATTATGAAACATGTTTTCTAAGTAGTAATTAAACTGAGAACACCTAATGAAAATCAAGGACTCGAGGACCAGAATTTACTGTTGAACAAGCAGCTCTGTGAACAAGCAGATATGTGATTATGCTTACTGCAGTTTAATTTCAGCATTCATTCGCCAGTGCCATTAAGTTCATACTAGCAGTAAAAAATATGGGAGTGGAAAATGCTTTATTTTTTTTTAACCTTTCCACTGAACGTACCTAGTGGTTAAATATTGAAAAACAACGAAGATGTTCATTGCTTCTTAAAATATGCCTGTAATCTTTTGTAGGTCATGTTGCTTCAACTATCCATAATGTTTTGGTAATTTAAGATTTTCATTTTCTCTGTGGACTGTTAGTTTGGATGTAGTAAATACGTGATAGTTCTCTTATTTGTACACTTGCAAAGAGAAGCAAATGAGATACAAGTGTTTGAACCACTACCTTCACATCAGTGGTTTTTCAGGTGGCCAATATATTTGATGCCATTTTGGTGTAAAATAACTTGTTTCATCTGTATAAAGACTAAAGTCTTGGCTTTTATTTGTTCCGAAAAATGGCAGAAGAGGCTTGTATGCTGGAACAGTTACTTCATTTTCTGTTACACAGATCTGATTATTAGATAAGATATAAAATATATATTTTAGGACAGCTCTTTATCTGTCATTTTATGGGGTACTTTGTCATCACTCTGCAATTATGCCACTGAAAACATATTTTAAGAGGAGTATTTGGCACATTTCAAATACGAAAAAATAAATATTTTGACACTTTTTAGTTAAAAACAAATCAGATGAATTGGTATCATGATTTACAGTGTAACCTTTAAATCTGGACAAAGAAATAATTGGTGCTTTTTCGTTAGAGTTTAACTAACATATTCAGCACAATGTTAGTTCTTAACATGTTCTGAGTGGTTCTAAGATTCCTTACAGGTAAAACTACTGGGTTTTGAATACAGCTGCTTCTTTTTACTTTTTTTTTTTTTTTTTTAAAGGGCAAAAAGGATTCATGTAATTCCCTCTTTTTTTACCATTGAATGACTTACTTACGCATACAAGTTTTACATGTCAGACAGCTTTGAATGATTTTAGATTGTTGTCCATAGCTAATTTTTTCGAGTAAGAATAAGAGAATGTATATTTTGCAATGATAAATTGTTTATGGTAAATCATTTACTGTTGTCATCTTCAGATGATATTTATGCTGACTCGTATAGTTTACCATTGTCAGTTTAAGTGTTGGATTTTGCATCTCTTACTCATAGATTTAAAATATGTATGATACAGAGGAGTTTGTGATGGTAAGGTAACTGCTTGCCTGTAGAGTAACTCAGTAACAGTAGTAGAAAATACTGTCTACTGTAAAGTTGTAGCTGTTTGTTTTGAGACATATTTTTCATTTTTCAGACGGTGGTGCTTCCTGAGTTTTATATTAAAAAGAGTATGGGAATTGCTAGTGGATGTGGTGTTATTTTTAGTCTTGAAGTTAAGTGGACTAGTACAAGGCATTCACTTAGATGTTGGTTTTGGGTTTTTTTGTTTTGTTTTGGTTTTGTTTTTTTTTAACAGAAAGCTAATCATCACACTGGGTAAGAAGCAGAAAAGAAAAAATGAATCTTCAGATGAATTGTCTGATGCTAAGCAGACTCCACAGCGGCCACTGAAAGATGAAGACTCACAGGTAAGTAGTCAGAATTTTTCCCTTTTAAATTTGTATGTGTTGCTATTTCTACAGGTATTTTTTCCTCTTTCTCCAAAAAGGTTTTGGACACAGTGACAGTTGCTCTTTCGCTTTCATAGGTAGAACCTTACGCTATCAGCTACTTTTCACAGTTGAAAATCAGAAAATCCTACAGGTTAGAGTCCCTTTTCTGTAATGGGACATCAGTGCCCTTGTATCTGTTTCATTTCAGTACAGAAGTCCATGTATTTGATACCGTAAGTGCTCATCCACTGAGCTGACAGTTAGACCTAATCCTTACTTTGGCTGACTTTGTCGGGAGAATGCAGATTGCCTAATAGAAGGGACGTTTATCAGTGAAACTGTCTTTTTGAGAACATTTAAAAGGCTAGTTTCAGACTTCACTGTCTTTTCTGAGCTTTGCTTCTGTAGAAACTGAGAGGATTGGTTTCTTGTAGCGCTGGATCTGAAGGGAGCGCCCGCCAATATGCTGATAGGCTCCAGTTGCTTGTGGAATACTTCTGACGGTAGTGCTAGATTAAGAATTGAAGTGGTGGAGTCATTCCCTCGAGGAATATCTCCCTTGTAACTTACTTTCTGCAATTTTTTCATAGATGCCCTGGTATAATAGTGGCATAGCTACTTGTTTACAAAACTTAGGCACAAAGAAGTATGAACTGCTTGTAAGAGACTATATCCTATTTATGCCTATGTTAGTAACAGAATTCTAACATTCTTGCTTTAGGGTAAACTCCATTAAAAGTAATGTTATATGCTGGAAATGCACAGGTTTTTATCCCATGGCAATTTCATCCACAGAGATGAAGTCAATATTCAAAGGTGGTGCTGAGTAAAAATTAATTGCATTATTTGATGACAATGTCAGAAAACAATTATGAGATACTGAGTTGACCTTTAGTATTTCACAGATGATAATGCTGGGGGACAAAAAAGGATCAGAAGCCATTCCCAGAATAAATTTTTTTTTTTTTTTTTTTTTTTATTTAATTAACTTAAGAGATAACTTGTCTTGGGTGAAGATTATCTGGAAAGGAATATGAAATTATGTAGTTCTCAGGGAATTTGTCTTGGTATAGGAAGTCCATTTAGTACACTGAAGGAGGTGAAAGCAGGTTTGGTGGTTCCAAAACACTTTAACTTACTAACAGTGTTTTGTAATCAGATAGGTATCAATTTGTAGGCCAACAAATATAATACAAAAGACTGAAGATAATTTCTTTTTTTCTCATTGCTTTTGGTTTTGGGGATTTTTGATTCCTAGTACAACAAGGGTCATCTTCAATTCTAGTGTGGATAGACAGGGAGTATCATCAAATTGCATGGTGTGAAGGGAACAGAGGGTCAAGATAATAAGGGGTGTGGCGTGGGATAGAAAATAATTACACTGCTGAATATCACAGCACTGCCCCGTCTATCTTAAAGGAGTTTGGGAGAAGCATAACAGGAAGGACTGAAGTTGCTTTACTTCATTAATTCATTCTTTCTTTAGTTTCCAACATTTTCATAATTTTCTTTTACTATTGCAAATAACTGTCTATTTCTAAGCTCTGGGGGACAAGTTTAGGTCTCCCCCCCACCCCCAATTCATTTTGTATGCTTAGTTTCACAGTAAGCGTCTTCCTTAAATATGTTGATTTATTTCTTGGAAAAATAGGTGATACTACTTCATTTTGTGCCTTAGAGCATTTGTTTATGACCATGCTTCTCAGCTCAGGGAAATAAAAAGGTTTTTCTCAAATTACTCAGGTTATATATTAATACGTTGGAGAGCATATGTCTGTTGATGTTTTGTTAATCACTTCATACTTTAAGAAAAGATATAGTGAGAAGGCTTGAAAATGCTAGTTAATGTCTCCCTAGGGTTTGAAAAATTCAACGTGTACTTAATGAGTAAAACTTGAACCTGGTTCTTAATTCTTTTTTCCTAGTTCATACATCATTTTGCATTGCTTCTATTAGCTGGCATTTAAAAAAAAATTCTACTTCTGTCAGCAAACAATTGATTTAATGTACATTTTGTGTCACATCAGTGTGTTTGTTTAAATCTGAAGTTTCTTTTTGTGCTAAAACCCCACCTGCATACACTCACTTTTTATTGAAGAATAGCTAATCTGGCTACGTTATTGTGGAAAGCTGATTGAGTAGTTTCATATATGAACTGTCCCAGCTTCTCCAGAAGATTGGTGATGCCCATTATTTGACTTCTATTGTATATGTAGCGTTACTACTCTACTTTACTAAAAACAATGTAGTCGTTAAAATATAGCTAGGTCTTTTAGCAGATACCAGCAAGACCAAGGGCTGAATTTAACAGGAAGAAAGTTCCTGTGCTGCAATCTTACTGTTACTTAATATCTGCTCTGCAGAAGCCAGTATGACCACAGGATTTTGGTTTTCTATTCACAACTTGTTCTTTTCCCAACCGATTACTATAGTGTATTCCAACCAGCAGTGGCTTTTCCTAAACAAAAATATGCTTTTCTGTGTACTTTGAGTCTGCTATCATTATTTATCCAATGGATTTAAAAATTAATTTTACATATTGAATAATGCAGCATGTCATATATTGGTACTGAGGGATGAAAAGGATATGCATTATCCTAACAATTAAGTATTTGAAACTAAACAGTGAGTGAGAAGGAATTATTTTCTTAGACTGAACATTATTTTTCCAAATGGAACTCGTCCTCAGATTCTTGCAGAAACAAGTGTGGAAGATTACAGAGATAAACAGCAAAGCAAGACAAACACTGCTGTTAAACAAGCTTGATTAAGGTGGAGGAGAAAACAAATAAATTAACAAAGCAACAACTTTATTAGCCATCAAATCAGACTTCATCAGCAATCTGACCAATACGATGTAATGAAAATCATAATTTTTTGTATAGCACTGTTGTTTAGTAGAGACACTTCAGCATATTTTGTCTTCCACTCACATTCTTGAATCGCACAGTAACATACTGCTGTTGTACTCCATTATGAAATTGCTGTTGAAATACTGATGCTTATGAGAAATCTGTTAAATATCAGCTTTGTTCCCATAGGCTGAAAATACTGTTCCATGTTTGCTTTTGAACTCTAAAGATAAAAGTATCAAATGTTTATATGAAACAGAAAAAAAAAAAATTTATCAAAAATAGTATATGGCTGCTTCTGTCCCTCTGTGATTCACACGCTTGATGTTTTCTCTGAAATGTTGGCCTTTGGTTTTAGATACAGCTAAAGTACTGCTTAGAGTGTCTCAACAATTTCAATTGATGTTAGAGGAAGTTTTTGTTAAAATCTCTATTTTTATTCTCCTTCATGCAGAAGAGAAGATCAAATCGTCAAGTTAAAAGGAAAAAATATGCTGAAGAAGGAGAAGGAAAACAATCGGAAGAAGAAGCTAAAGTTTCTGTAAAAATCAAAAAGAATTCTGCCCCTTTACCTGCTGAACAGCCTTTACAGTTATTTGTGGTAGGTAAAAACTGGCTTGGTCTGTAGTGGGAACTTTCCATTTGTCTCAAGTAGTTCAGTGACTAAAGCTCATAACTTGGAAGGAATACATTATTATTACTAAGCCATAGTTTATTTAATGTGACATCTTGCTAAGATCTTGACAACTGGAAGAAATAGCTTATTATTTTTTCTTCTCCGTTATAAACATTTGTTGACAGAACTGAAGTTAAGGATAAGACTAAGGATAGTATATCTCAAATAATGTGTTATGCTGTGTAGGCATATGAAAAAAGATATGTGGTAATATTATGACTTTCAGAAGTATAAAATTAATTGAGCCTGTGGGGATCTCTGCTCACCAATATTTTTAAAAAAGATACCCATCCCTTCCCCCCCTCCTTAAGGTTTACAGTTCACTGTTTTAAGTTCTGCAACCTCTGATACTCAAACTTAACTGTTGAGCCATTCTAGGTAAATGAAGTGGCAGGAAAGAAACAGGAAAAAAGGTGTTCATGAGACATTTGAAGGAGTGCCAAAGTGGTAATGAAAGGCGAAAGGTAGTATGATTGGGAACAAATCAGACAAGAGGGAAGGTGGCTTTTTATTGGAAGCAACCTTTAAAGACTGGCTCTTTATCTCTGGAACCACAGCTTCAGTCTTGGCAGGGCTGAGTAATCCTGTGTCTGTGTCACACCTAAGCCCTGCTGGAATTCTCAGGCATGACCTTGTCTGCCCAATTCCACAGCATGTTTGCTACCTATGTTCAGAGTAAACCTATTAAATTGAGTTTGACACATGCTGGTTTTGTTTTATTAATACTTGTTTTTAACCTGTCTGCCCGAGTTCTTATTTCTCCATATCTGTATAATGAAATTCTGGGTGTGTACACTGCATCAGATCAACTCAACAGGGCACTCGTAGTGAGTCTGTATCTGGAAAGCATCAGAATCACCATTGCTTGCACTATAAGTGTGTTTGGCAGGTGAGCATTGCATCTGATGCTCTTTGGAAGTGCCAGACTTACTGTACTTTTGCATGTATTTCCTCTGGATTTTAAATTTTATTCCCAGACTGTTAAAGAGAATGCTACTGGTAGAGGTCAAATTTGCCTTTATTGCTGGTCTCATAACAAGCCACTTGCGTTTGAAGGTTTTAAGCCTGATCAGTTTGAAGCGAGGGCATTTGCTGCAATTCATGTCATTGTTTTCTTGCATTTATAGGAAAATCCAAGTGAAGAAGATGCAGCGATTGTAGACAAAATCTTATCCTCCAGGGTAATAAAGAAAGAAGTAAGTGATTGTCATGGGATGAAGTTGCTTATTTGAAAAAGGGTTTTGTATCTGTTGTTTTAAATGTCTTATGAATTTCCTTTCTTAGATATCGGCTGGGATCACAGTAGAAACAGAAGAGTTTTTTGTAAAATACAAGAACTAGTAAGTATTAAAAAGTTGTTTCATTGAAGGTGTTGGCTGAAATGACAAGTACCATATTCATGTACTGAAGTCTGGTATTGTTTGAAGATTATTTATAACCAGATTTTGTAATCTTTTGATACTTTTCTTTACAAATTTAATTTTAAAATTGCTAAGAATCTACATTATGTTGTTAGTATTAATTTTAAAATTACCAGTATTGTGAAACCAGCGCTGACCAATAAGCAGACAGCCATTATTGTCAAAAGAACAGAATTTTTAGACAAGATATATTTATTAAGTTCAGTAGGGGCTACATGCCTGAGGCTGATTTTAATTTCACGACTTGACATCAGAACTATTTTGTGAACCTGGATTAGATTTACAGTGTCATACATTTAGGAGAAGATGAGGTAGCAGTTGGTTTTACTGTTTTAAAAAGAAAAAAAACTTTTAGCAATAGAAATGATTTTATATCAGAAGGAGGAAATAAAAAAAGAATTAAGAAGAAAAAGAACTTTTTCCATACTTTTGTATTTTAAATTCCATACCCGTCTTCCTGTCACTAAGCAGTTCTTGATGTTGAAAATGCAAGCACATTTTTAATTTTGCATATGTAAGTAATTTCATTAGATTCTTGCTAATAAATGTAATTTTTTTTGAGACTCTGGATTCACATGTTTCTGGAGACCATTTAGCTCTTGTTTTTGAAAGAGTAAAGTCTGTCTTTTCATCTCAGAATGAGTAATACCCAGCAAGAGCTCTTTATTTCTAGCATATCTTTAGAAAGCTTAAAAAGTGATTAAAATATGTTAAAAAGGGGGTGTGAGGAAGAATTAAATGTACTTCTGTCAAACCAATTTAAGGTCAGAATGGCTCACTTGGACTGCAGTTAGATGGTATAGGTACTGGTGCTTATGCTTCCTCCTTCCTTTGACTCCATTACTTCTTGCTTCTCTCCCAGCCCAATCTGGTGACACGTTCCTTTTTGCTATGGGCTCTGGTGCTCCTCACTGGTCTTTTAATGGGCTCAGATATATAGCTCAGCAGTACATGAGAAAGCTACATCCAGTCTATTAAGTCCTTTATATCTCTGGGTACTTTCTGATAGAGGTGTCGGTTTTTAAACTTAATTTATTTAAGCTCACTTCAAGTATGTGTGTTTCTCTTCTTGGGACACATGGAAGAAATTTATGAATCCATAGAGTTCTATGGATCCTAGCCCAAAAACACTGCCTTAACTAGATGCTGTAAGATGATTATTTGGAGGAATATATCTGATCTTTACAATGAATTATGTCTCAAATGATAAAATGTTCTTTTTTGAGTGAAATTCTGGTTTATAAAATACATAATTTTAACTATATATAAAAAATACTAAGATTTTACTTTCATTAATATGTTAATGTTAATCTCCGTCATTTTTAGCTCTTATCTCCATTGTGAGTGGGCCACAGAACAACAGCTTTTAAAGGATAAAAGAATCCAGCAGAAAATAAAACGATTCAAACTAAGGCAAGCACAAAGAGCTCACTTTTTTGCAGATGTGAGTACGAAATATACAATTAAATGAGCTTTTTTTTCCTTGCAAAATTGTGATTAGTAGTTTGCTTTTAAATAGAGCAGCTGAATGTTGAGAAGTAAAAATTAGCCATTGGGGTTGGGTTTTTGGTTGCAGCAGGGGGTTGTTTGTTTAAAGTAATTTTAAGAGCAAGTCTTCTAGAGTCACTGAACTAACCTGACTTGCATGGTTTAAAACTGGGATTGTTTAGGTAACTACTTAAAAGTGGTAAGGAGGGAAAGATTATGTTAGTATGGCTAGTTTCTCTACTATATGACTTTCACAGGAGAGCACTTCATCCCTGAATAACTGCATTTTCTATTCTAATGTCAGATCCCTCTTCAGTGCCAGTTGTAAAAAAAAAAAAAAAAAAAAAAAAAGGCGGGGGGGGAATCTCAAGTTTTGTGCAAAAGCCTTGATAGTTTCCAACTGCCAAATTCATTTTGTGTACAGTGAGACCAGGTCTTAGCATATACCAGCTTTTATTGCCTCTCTATTGATCTTATTAATCTTGCATTGCAGATGGAAGAAGAACCTTTTAATCCTGACTATGTTGAAGTAGACCGGGTATTAGAAGTATCTCTTTGTGAAGATAAGGACACTGGTGAGGTAAATATATCTTAAAGCAAGTCAAGAAGATACACCTCCAAGTAGTGTCTGATAATCGTAATTTCAGCAGATTCCAGAGAAACACGTTAATGATTTTAAGCTTCAATAATGTTTTCAACTAGACATGACAATTTTGTCATTTCCTATGCTAGCCATGTATTTGGAAATAGAAATCAGAGCTCAATGGCTTATATTTTTATTAGTATTAATAGGTCATAGTAGAAAAATCCTAGGTAGTTACTGATATAAATGTGAGGTTTGATAATTACTTGTAAGTTCTGACAAAAGGCTGATCCCATGTACTGTCCTATCTCTCGGATAGTGACAAGGGGTCTCTGCTGAAAAAAGCATGAGAGGGCAGTGGTGGTTGCCTCTTCCTTTCTAACTCCGTCTCTAGGCTTCAGGCAACCAGTGATTGAGAGGTGTTTTGATAGCCACCAGTGGACCTGACCCTCTGTATTTATCAAAACTCTTTTTTTTTAACTTAAGTATCTTTTCTCAAAAGCTATTACGGAACTAAAAAACATGAGATTATAAAATAACAAAAGCATGAGATTAGAAAATAAAAAAAGAAAACAGAAAAGCAAACAAATTGCCAAAATTCAGGAATAGCCTGAGGCAAGCAGAGAACAAAGACTGTCAAAGTTGTTGATTAAGGCTACTGGAATAGCTATGATACTTGTTCTTTACTTCTAGATAGCAAAACGAGCAGACTTCTATGCAGTGATTTCTACATTAATATTCCTAAAGCAGGGTTGAGGGTTAAAATTACTTTTCAATGTGTGCGGCAGATATGTCGTCATTACGCTTCTAGAAAGAATGTGTTGTCGTAAGACTTTTCGCCAACTTCTTGAAAGATGACTTTTTATTTGGTTTTTAAATACTTATTTATGGAATCTAAAAAAAATAATCTGCTTTGGTTCCATCTTTTGGGAGTTTTCCTAAATTTTTATGTATGTCACCCAGCAGAGCTGTAGAGGTTTCTATTTTGTTGAGAAGACCTCTGTTTGAGGAACTTTTTCAAGCTCTTTGTTTTAGGCTTAGGTAGCCTGATTTGGAGAGTGGAGGAGATGTTCTGGGTAGCACCTCTGTAGTTAATTCTGCCTCCCGCACCCCCCATTTCCACAAACATTACATATGTAGCAATTTATCTTTCCGAAGACTTAAGATTTACTTGTGGGTAAGTGGGACTGAAAAGTACTCCAAAATTCTATAACAAGTGGCAGAGTATGAGAAGCCAAGGATAAGTAGGTAGATAACAAGAATCTGCACCGAACATTTTTAAAAGTATCAGAAATGTGCTTTTGTTTCCAGCTCTCATGTAAGCTAGCCACTCAAATAGTAAGGCATATTAACAGTCTGTATGCTAAATTAAAAGCTGGTAACATTCAGAATTTTCTTCTGCAGCCTGTTATTTACTATTTAGTAAAGTGGTGTTCGTTGCCATATGAAGACAGTACGTGGGAGCTGAAAGAAGATGTAGATCAAGCAAAAATAGAAGAATTTGAACAATTGCAAGCTTCCAGGCCTGACTCTAGGAGATTGGTAAAATTATACTTTATTTACTTGTCTGTCTTGGCAAATTGGATTTGGTTTTCCCAACTTCAAATTTTTGTGTTAAAACATAAGGCTTATTGACATTCTTTGTAAAGGATCTGTGTGCCTTGTTACCTAGGAATAATAATATTTTCAGGGAGGCATAGATAAGTATTCTTTTCTAATTTCTTAACTCTGTTAAAAAAAAAAAAGTTGTTTAGGAAAAAATATGAAGTGCTATAACTTTCTGAGCTTCTGAGTGAGGAGCAACACATTGAAACTGGCTGTCACAGAATCTAAACAATATTAAGATGAGGAGAAAGCAGAATAAAGTATAAACGTCCTTTTATAGAGAACAGAGTTAAGTCTTGTGCTTCAACACTGAAGGAAATTGGCAAATGAGATGTCAAACAGATTCTGTAATTACTTCCTGCTTTTATTTTTGTTCTTGTCATAAAGGGCTTGCTGAAAGGAAGAAAAACATGTGTAATAAGGAAATGTGTTTTATCTTTGAATTATCAATCTTCTGTCTCATAGAGCAGGAGAAAACAAAATAGTTCTATTTCAAGTCCCGTATGTCATTGTCAGAGTAAGACATGTGTCCTGTGTGGTGTAGTACAACACTTGTTCTAACTTACGTGTTTTACGTAACTGAATATGCATAGTGTTTGAATTTGTAGGCTTTGGATTTTAGTTTAGTGGTTTTTCCATCTACAGATAATGACAGTAGTCATGATTAACGTCTTCCTATTATATTTAGTTCATTTTTCTAGTATTTATTTAAAATCCTGCCATTTTGGCATGTGGCAAGAAGGGCTTTTAGTACCTCTCTGTTACAGTATTTGGCTTTGAGAGAAGATGTTGGTTAAAGCACAACTGTACAAATGACAGTCATCTTAGCATCAGCAACAAGTGTTTTTTGTTCCAGGCTCCAGCAACTGCAAAAAAGTATTTGCTGAGTTGCAACCCTGGGAGCAGGAGCATGGCTGCTTCTGGTGTGGGGGAGTGGACAGATGGTTGCTCGTGGTTGCGGGGAGGAAGCCACAGTGGCTGGGGAGGGACGGCTACTGCTGCTCAGAGACCTGGTGTCAGGTGATGCTGACATTGGCAGTAAAGAGATACAAAATTCAAATTTAAAATTCAGAGCTGCCAGATAAGGCCACGTGAGTCTAGAGTGGATGCAAGCTTTTATAAATACTGAGAAGGGGGGGGGGGGAAGGGGGGTGTGGTACAGCTGGTCAGAAAAGCTCTTACTAAAAATGTTTTGCTTGATTGTGTGAGTTTGTTCGTTTTGGGATGCAGAAGCTATCTGAAGAGAGTGCTTTCTGCTGGAATCCTACTTAATATAAAAAACTTTGATTTCTCTACCAAGTTGCCTGCTAAGCTAATGGCCAGCCTGTTGAGTCTCCAGGCTTGGAAACTAGCGTGTCTGTGTGTATATATGTATGTATATATATTTATATGTAGCCTGTCAGCTTTCCTTTAGCTTACTAGGGACCTTAAGACAGTATACCTTGATACTGTTACCATCTGTTTTGTCATGTCCTTTGAATCATGATCCTGCATATGCTGATACTGCCTTTTGTCTGATCCCTTGGAGAAATTGATTCGGGGAACTAAACCACTCACAAATCTACTTTTTCTCTGTTCCTGGTGTTGGCTTCCTGAATTGGCTAACTGTGTGATCAAGTGATCAGCAGTGACAAGGGGAAGTGCTGAAAGGAATGGGCAAGATGACAGTAACTCAATGTAGATTGCCCAGACCGCTTCAGGAGGATAGCATCAGCATCCAGAGTTACCTAGGCTGTGGCAGACCCAAGTACTCAGTTGGCTCTGGTTGTAGGACAGCTGTTCTTAGAGCTTCCACAGTGAAACTTCCTATGTTCTTGAAGTTTCTCACATAAATGAATTACCGTTGCAAATTACCAGTGCCAAGCTATTTGTATTCTTAGTTTTGGAAATCAGTTACTTGATATTATTATAATATAGTCTTAAATTAATTTTAAAAGTATTAGTTTATATAGACAGACAACTACAAATTTCAGGTTTCTGCAGACTAGTAATTTGTAAGTAATGTTAACCATGACACCTTCCCAGTTTTAAGGTTGAATAATTACATTCTGATTCTGAACTGTTGAACTCGGGAAATAAGTTAAAATGTTTTGGAAAAATAAATCATGTACCAACTTGCCCGTGTATTAATATTTCCCTCAAAGGACCGACCGCCTCCAAACTCCTGGAAGAAGATAGAACAGTCCAGGGAATATAAAAATGGCAATCAGCTCAGGGAATATCAACTGGAAGGACTTAACTGGCTCCTATTCAACTGGTACAATAGGTATATGCATGGAATGTTTTTTAATGTAAATTTTAAACCATGTGGAGTGAATCACTGTTACTGGGGATAAATACTGTTTTAACTAAGTTAAGATAAACTTCTGTGCTTATAGCTAAAAGGGTGTAACTGGAAAAAACCAAATTTATCTTTCTTTGGGTGTACAAGTATGTTTTTATCAACAAGAATAGCAAAAAGCAAATGTCAAAAGAATAAAACTAACCTAACGGAAAATAAATTTTCAACGGCTATGAGGAAACTAAAACAAAACGCAGCTTCCACCAAAGAACAAGCTTTCAGGATTTTTGGAACAACTGGAAATACTTGCATCTTTCAAAATTATTTCAAACCTCCCTTGCCACAACTTGAGGCAATTTCCTCTCATCCTATCACTTATTATTTGGGAAAAGAGACTGACCCCCACCTCACTACAACCCCCCTTCAGGCAGTTGTAGAGAGTTCTGAGGTCTCCCCTCAGCCTCCTCTTCTCCAGACT
>JAVJGG010000037.1:4592731-4644425 GCA_035590195.1 Aviceda cuculoides | reverse complement strand
GATGGCTGCCTGGATATAGGTGTCTGTCACAGGTGTGATTCTTTAATGAAAAATACAATATTTGCAAGTAAGAGAAGCTTTTTTTCTTTCTTTCTTTTTTTTTTTTTTTTTTTCCCCTTGGCCTGACAAGTTAATTTGAGATTTCATTAAACACTGGTCCGCTCCTGCAGACAGAGTTGTCAGCTGTGATGGTGTGGACGGATGCCCTCATCGAGGAGCTCTTAAATACTTTGTTCAAATGAGCAACCTGATTTATTTCTCTGGTATTTACTGCTTGGGGCTGCATGCACCACTGTGTCCAATACATCTCCATCTCTCTTTCCATCTTCTCTTTGCAGCCACCGGTGCTAGAAATGCTGCTGTAGCTCAGCAGTGGGAACGCTATCTCGGCAAGGGGGATGCTCCCTGTGCACTGCGGGGTGCAATAGCCAGCCCTGCGGGCAATAAGGGGCTAATGGCACCCTTAAAATAGCAGCTGATGGTGGCGTGTGTGAACAGAAAGGGTGTTCGTGACAGAATTCTTGCATGGTGGGTTTGGGTTTTTTTGTTGGGTTTTATTGTGTCAACCCAGAGCTGCTGCTGTTTGGAGATCTTTTCCAAAAAAAAAAAAAGCTAAGAAGTCCAAAAAGGTGGAAGAAAGATTTGCTGCTGATTTTTTTTAAACTGAGTGATTTTTATTTGAAATTTTTTCTCTTCTCTAACAGTTTCTAGTTTTGCAATCAAGGACTCGGCCCCTCGTTTGAGCAGAATGAAACTAGCTTTCATTGTAAGCTTGCCCAGGGTTTTAAGCTGGGCTTGAGGGGTCCCGGGCAGGTTGCTCTGTGGGGGTCCTTTGAGCCCCCCCATCAGGAGGGCAGCAGAGAGCTCCCCTGACTGGGTAACTTCATATTTTGGCTCGGGTGATGGTAGAAGAGGCAGCCTTTCGAATAGCAGGATTCTTTTTGATTAAGAGTTTATTCACCTTTCTGGGGTGTATCAGTTTAGATCTCCATGGCAATAATGACTTTAGATCAGAAAGAAAAAGATCATGGTTTGAATGACCAATTTTAGTCTTGCTTTGCAACCGGCATTTTTTTTTTTTAAGATGGGGTGTTTGCTATTGTAGACTGGCTTGCAATTAAGTATCCCCTTCTTAGAGGGTATATAATGGCTATAAAAACCTCAATTAACAGTGATGTGGCTTTACAGGTATCTGTTCAAATTCTAATTGTTTGCAGATTTTTGTGTTAGAGTTGGTATATTTTACTTAGTAGATGATGACTTATGAGCTGGATCCAGGTGCGTTTGGATGGGGATAGGAATTCCAACACAGAAAGCCTATTCTAATTTATTAAAATAGGTAGCTGGTGACTGGAAAAGCGGTTTCTGGTGTTTACGGCTATGCTTGTAAGCCCGTTTCAGGTGCCAGGGCCACCCAAGTGGGTCTCTCCAGAAGGCGGCAAGACAGGAGGTGGGTCTGGGTGCAGGTGCTCTGTAGGCTGCTTTGATGGGACCGTGCAGGGCTGAGCTCCTTTCATAGCATGCCATTCTCCAAAGCTGCCCAAGCAGCTCCTAAAAATGCACAGAAGCTGTACCTGGAAACACAGAAAACCATCAATTGGGTCTGAAGGCCGTGGAGGTGCCGTGGAGCCCAGGGGAGATCAAGACCAAGAGTCCCGCAGCTTGAAGGTGGTGGCTGGTTGCCTCTAGGAGACATTTTGCACGTTGTGGCCTTGGTGCCAGGATGTTCTTCCCCCAGGGGATGCCTTCAGCGGAGAAGCTGTTGGCCGACTGTTTTTACTGAATAGAATAGCTGCTGTTCAGTGTTTGTGGTCTGTAGGATGGCAAGTAATGGACTTAGACCGCAAGGAAGATTTAGGGTAATATGTAGGGAATGTTTTCTAGCAGTGAGGACGGTTAAGCCAAAGCTCCTTTATTCTCCCTTTTGCTGCCCACCCAGTAAATCCACAACTGATGGGAAGTTTGAAAGACCAAATTAGACAAACATCTATCGGCAGTGATGCAGGCTTGTTTGATCCTGTCCGGGGGCAGAGGATGGAGCCAAAACCTTTCAGAGGCCCTTAGAGCCCTCTCGTCTTGCTGCTTCTGAACACCAGGGCGAAATCCCGAAGCCTTTAATGTGGGGTTTATTGGAACGAAGCAGCAGTGTAAATAAAATTCAGATGTGGGAGCATCTATTGGAAAAAGCAGGCAGTGGGGCAGGGAAAGGCAGTGCTGGGTGCCCAGGCTGGAGAAAACCCCCCAGCGCCTCTCGTCCGCTTCTCAGCGAGTCATAAAGATACTCAAGGTTTATGATAGGGCCCCGAGCCCCGTGGGAAAGCATTCTGTGTTTGACCGGGGTCACTGGAGCCCGGAGGTTGTACCTGCCCCTCTTACCGGTCAACGCGGGGTTGGTACAACGGTTTTCCCAGGGCAGTGCTCGGCGCAACGGTTCGTTACCCCTCTGCCGTGGGAAGGGGGCTGCCTGGGATGGCTTCGTCATGGGTTTAGGATTAACCCTCCTTCTGGACACCTTCCAGGTCCCCCTCTTGGGTCTCTCCTATCTGAGCGTGGTAAGTGCTGGCTGGACGGGACCGTTCTTTCCCCTGCCTCCTCCACGAGGTCCCGAGCGCCGTCCCTCGTGACAGCCCTGTCGGGCCTCCATCCGCCAGTGCACTGCATCCCGCTGCGCTTCACTGCAGCTCTTTAAGCTCCGTCACAATCATCTAATGAAATTCCTGGAGAAACCAGTACAGCCAGCTCCCGAGGAGGGCTGTGCGGGACACCCAGCAATGTCCGGACCGTGAACAGAAGGGGGTATGTGCTGCGCCTGTCTCCTCCCAGGTGCACATCCAAACTTCGTGCCTATTTGTTTGCATCCTCTAAGCAGCCCAGTAACCCAAATGAAGGTACAGGCTGTCAGAGTGATTTCAGGCAAGGTCAGATCTGCCCTGGGCAGCCTACACTATCGCTCCTTTGGTCAGCATTTGGTAACAAGCCGGGGTGTCTGGGGATCATGGCATCTGCTTGCTTGTCCTTTGCCGCAGCCATAGATTTGTGTTTCATAGATTGTGTGGCTAGCTGGATTATAAATTATTCATGGCAGGGAACTTATCGTGTTTATCTGGAATAATTGAGCAATTAAATCTGTTTAGGTATGTAAAAAGATTGTGCAATAGCTTGTCTATCTTCAGGCCTTAAGTTCTGCAAGAGCATTTATTACATATTTAATCCAGAATAATAATAAAAAAAGGCAGAAAATACATTCTGCTTTGATGCTTTGATCTACTCCGATAAATTCATTTGCAGAAGTTGTTCTCTCCAGTGGCTTCACTCATAAATACCTATTGGCCCAAGATAAATGAGACCTAACTTGGCTCCTTCAGTTTGGATAAAATGTGAGGCCATAACGCCTGGTCTGTGACTCTGTCTCTGAAAATACTTTGGGCTATTTATGCTAGCACCGGGATTGTCTTTATTGTTTAAAACTTCTGTCCCAGATGCTTGCTACTGGGTCAGAGGATTGTGATCCTCTCTGCCCTGTACCATACTCAGATGTTGAAGCTGCCAAGGTCATGCAAAGTTTGGGGCGTAGAAGGACCTTCAAATATTCAAGTGTGCTTAGTTTAGTCCCTGACCTATAGCTGTTATCTCCTGTTGCTGTAATTATCCAGGAGGATTCCCAAAGGAGCCAGAAATTCATGGGCAAGGCTGCAGCAGGGACCACTCATAACTGAGTAAATGTGGAGCCATGCAGTACATGAATGATGATTTTATTTTGTGTTACCAATAGGAAACTGGGCTGCTTCTAAATTATTCTGTTATAAGTCTATTTATCGAGAGCAGCCTATGCTCTTGATAGCATTATAGCTATGAATTGCATCGCTGCTGTATGTGGTAGCCACCCTGCACCCAGAGAAACCCCACGGCCTCATGTATTTCTCTGCTTTGGGCAGGAGTACTGGTGAAAGGCAAGTTTTTTGAGCTCTTCCGCTCCCTCCCAGGCTGCTCTTTTAGTTCTGCAGAAGACAATAAGTGAGCAGGGCTGGAGGCTCCTGTCACTCTGGACATCCGTCCTCTGGCTGGCCACAGGGTGCGGGAGCAGCAGCGGAAAAAGGCACAGCAAGCCATTAGGCTTTCCTCGGCCGGAGTCTCGTGTGGAAGTCCCGCATTACGGAGCGGGAGGGGGACCTGGGGCTGCACTTAGAGCACGTGGACGTGCAAAGCTCGAGAGGTTAAAACCTGGGGTGAGCTCTTTGCGGTCCTCCCTGGCCGAGCCCAGGGGACAGCATCCTCTGAGCGCGTATAGCCAAAGAGACGTCCAAACCTTTCCTGCGCTCCTGCGGACGGGGAACAAAGGCTGTCTAAACAGGAGCTAGTGAGGCAGCAAATTGCACAAGAAACCTTCCCTAATGAACTGGAAGGACTTGTCCCTTCGCCTCGGGCGGCGGCACTGCCGGCCTGCTCAGCAAGGCAGCGCCTTGCTTTGGCGGGGGACCCGCTCTCCGGGGGGAGCAGAGGAGCAGCGCCTGGGTCTGGCGCTGGAAAGGGTTCCTCTTGCCCATCCGCTTCTCTCTGCCGGCAAGGGCAAGCAGTGAAGAACGGGATGCTTGCGCTTACCGAGGAGCTAGCAGCTCGATCGGCGCCTTCGCTGAGGGGGATGCTACTGGGGGAGCACCGTCCTGCGTGCGATGGCAGATCAAGGTTAGTTGCAAAGCTGTTCAGTGTGCACTTGTTTTCTTTGAATATTTGCTTCATCTCTGCATCGGTGACTGCGTGGCGTGGGTAAAGATCGTTCGAATGGCAAGGCGCAGGAGCTGGAGGTACCTTTAAAACCCAGAGGGTGTGCAGAGCCTCATGTGGGTTAATGCCTCCTCATGCCCTTCGGGAAGAGGAGAAGACTTGCTCTAGCAGCCTTCAGTTAGTTCGGGGAGTGCTAACTAGAGAAAAGAAAACTGGTTAAGAAATGACTAATAGGATGAAATGGCACTGTCTTATTCCACAGCTCTGGACAAGCGCAGTTTCCCATCTGTTATTTGCAGTGAGGGAGATGGGTTTGGGGGTTGGGTCCTCTCGCTCGCCAGCAAGCGAGCAAGTTGATTATTTTCTGGCAAGCATTAGCAGCGTGATTACTGACGGCTGGGGTGGGCTTCCCCTTCTGGGCAGGAGAGCTAAGGACTAGATTTTATTTGTATGGAGGTGTTTGAAGATAAAGATGGGCATAAGGTGGCCTTTTTCAGAAGTGCCTTGGTGACCAATTCCCCTGTCAATTAAGTGCCGAGACACTCCTAATTGCACAGTTCCTCTAGAGCCCTGGGTTCTCCTCAAACTGTGCTTTAGCTTTGGACCAGGAAGCTTCAGCCCACGCTGCCTGCATGTTTGCATCCGCCTCCTCTCCGCCTGGATGCACCCGTCAATTTTGGTGATGTCTTGACATGCAGCATGGCCACGGACACCCGACAGCTCCTGCAGCCTGGGCCGCTCGTGGTTCTCCAGAGGTGCCTTAGGAGACTTCATCTCCCGATGTTATCTGTTCCCCCCCAGATCAGAGCCTGGCTGGTACACCACATTGCAGCCTCCCACGGGATGCTTTGCAGGATTCTCATTTCATTTGCACGCAGGGTGTGCGCTGATCCAAACAACAGGGGCTGCTTCTCCTACCCTCAACGTGCGAGCTTCGTGGCAAGCTGTCCCTGCATTGCTGTAGGAGAAATAGGCAATAGTTCTGCTTTAAAAAACAACCCCAGAACTTCGGAATAAGACAAGTATTTGTATTTGTCGTATGTTCCACCAGCCAGTCTGAGATGGTGCGGGCAGCCTTCTCCATGCGGCGCCTTTAGCTTTTTCTGTGCATCAGCAGCTCTCCCAGGATTTGCTGAGCTTTCCCTGCTCTCCTACAGGCATTCCCACCTCTCGGCTTCCCAGCGGTACCCAGCTCCCCACCGCAGCTTGCTGTTCCCTCTGTTCTCTAGCCGAGGGCTGCCTTCTAGTACTGCCTCTTCTCTTGGATCAGGATGTTGCTTTAATTGCAGGGTACGTGGCTTTGGCAGATTTCAGCATGACAATATCAAATGCAAGACATACTCCCCAGAGAGCCCCTCCAGAGCGGATCCGGGAGGCATGGAGGGGAAGGGACGTTTCGCTGACTGGCTGATTTCGTTGGACAACAGTTCATCTGCAGGCAGAGCTGGTGAATTGAAGGCACGTAAGGACACTCTCAGGCAGGTCACTGGCAGCTCTCGCAGCTCTAAGGAGAGGCCAGGCTGTTACAGTATTCCTCCAGGATAAGCCAGTAGCACCCATTAATGAAACCCTTCTTCATCCAGTCAGCAATCCTTGGCGTTGAGCCTCCCTATTAGCCTGATTAACACAGTACCTTCATTACCCAATTCCAGCTTTGGTTATTTTTATACTCTCTAGTTCTGGCTGTACTGGTGCCTGCGAAAGGCAGAGGCGGGAGCTGTGACGGTGGCCTTGGGGTGCATCTGCTGGGGTTGGCTTTGTCAGAGGTGGCTCTGGGGCAGGAGCCCGCTTGGGGCTCTCAGAGTTGAAGAGTTCCCGTGAAGGCTTGCTGTCTTGCTCTTCCCAAAAATGTGGGGTTTTTTTTCCGGATTTCCAGTTTTGTAGAATATTAAATACACATGTTTGGGGCAACTCAGAGAAAACCCACATTCCTTTTCTCCTCTGATTTCCCATGAACTTGGCTTCTTGGCTTTGTTAGTTGTGCACCCTGTTGTCTCATGGCAGAGGAGGAGGATGGGTTGTATCTTCTGCTGAACAAAGCTCCTTTGCTCCGTCCTGTTCAAAGTGGTCAACTTTGGATGGGATTTATCACGCTTGACTCGAGATGACTTGGGAGCTGTTCTTCCCAGCCTAAAATAATCATTTAAAGCAAGTCAGATGGACTGTGCTCCTGCAGTGCCCAATGGCCTCCTCTGATACGAGGTCATACAGCTAGCAAGGTCAGATGGCTTTGGCTGCAGTGATGTGCTGTAAATGCGTAAAGCTGGTGAGGAACCATTCAGTCTCAAGTCTGCAAAGTCTTTAACATGGTTATCTAATGCTTTCCTATTCTTTTTGGGTTTATTATATTTATGTAGTAGGATAGCATCCTGGGTGACCTCCAAACGATTCAAAATAACCAACCCTCAGCAAAGACAGAATTATTCTTCTTTATAATCCTAAATTTTGGCTTGAAGAGATCTTGGATGTTCAGTTAAGAAGTCTTTCTGCTTACAGCTCATTTTAAAGCTTCTCCTGTCTACTGCAAAGGCTATATACTTGAGATACTTTTAGAGCTGTATTGTCTTACCTCAGGAGAACAAAACAACCTGCACATTACCAGCGCTCCCTTGCATCTCCTGGTAACAAATCCCGGGGACGGGCTGTTTCCAAATAGTTTCCTAAAATAGGTGGTGTTAGAATAACTTTAGAAGCCTTATAAACTCAAGCTGTCTCTATTGTTTCAGATAATTTTTAACCGGGTGCTTTTCTTGGTGCTTTTCTAGAGGGATCGGTAAGCTGCAGCGCACAGGGATACTTTTTGGTCCCCCATACCTGTGCAAAACCCTCCTGCTCTCCTGTACCGCACCCCTCTGCAGAGGGTCAGGATCTGGCCCACCATGCATGTGCCTGTCTATAATTCTTATTGGTGTTTAAATCTGCCCTGGGCACAGCCAGCGTGTGCTGTGTATGTTCCTGCTACACATTTTTTAAGGAAATGCTGATTGGAAAGTTTTCATTCCTTATAGGATTTGCAAATGGTTGGTGCCCCCAGCTGCAGGACGGCACTGAGAGGGGGAGGCACGTCTGGCAGCGGTGACCCCACAAGTGCTACAGGTTGCAGACCCGTCCGTGCGTTAGGGAATAGCAGGATTTGGGAAGGGTGAGAGGAATAGTCTGGGATGTCACAGGGGTCCGCGATGGGAAGGGTAAGGCTGGTGGTCGTGGGTGCACTGGGCGCTGCGTGCTGGGCTGGGGCAGGTCAGATGTTGGATGCAGACATGCCAAATGTCAGTAAGGACGGGACAGTTCAAGCTTTCAAAGCTTTTGAGATCAGTACGGGTATAAAATACCCTATGGATGAAAGGCCTGCGAGCTTTACCTCCCCGA
This sequence comes from Aviceda cuculoides, assembly GCA_035590195.1. Lineage (NCBI taxonomy): Eukaryota > Metazoa > Chordata > Aves > Accipitriformes > Accipitridae > Aviceda > Aviceda cuculoides. The sequence goes on along the minus strand of JAVJGG010000037.1, from coordinate 4,636,334 downwards.
GTCTTCTGCTGAGCCCAACAGCATGTGTATAATTTGCTTTAACGGTTAGAAACATCTGCTGTTAAAAGTGATGCTTAATATATTTGGCTTCCATTTCCAGTCATTAGTTCTTTTTATGCCTTTTTCTGCCTAATTAAGAACCTTTTAGTACCTGATATTGTTTCCCCTGAATGTGCTGCTATATCGTAATCAAGTCACTTCTTAATCTTCTCTTTGATAAACGAAAAAGATCAACCTCTTTAATTCTCTCATTTCAGACGTTTTCTGCATCCCTAGAATCACTCTCACAGATCCGGCCTGTATCTCCCGCTTTGTTTTACTAATCTCCTTAAAATGTTGGTGTGGAACCATTGAGGGCTCTGGAAGGAGTCCCTCGGTGCTGGAAGAGGAGGCTGAGCCACCTCCTCACTCCTACCTCCAGCTCCGGGCCTCCCGCATGGAGCGAGCGCAGGTTTGCCAGGCAGCAGACACTCGTCTTCACTGATATTTATCATTTTACCAAAATCTGCCGTGTGTGAGTGGTGCTAGCCACAATGAGATGAAGACATTACTAGAGAGATACCTAAGCAGTGGTGAATCCTTGTTGTCTCCCACATCAGCCAGGTAACTAGTCCTAAATCCATTTAGCATATTCACTCTTCATATTTTATAATGCTTTTTTTTGTCAGCATGTTATGCATTACTAGGTCAAAGCACCTTTTGGACATCAAGGATATTGCTTCTGTGCATTACTGATATCAAATGCGCAGAGAATAAAATCAGGTTTGCTTGCTGTGACCTATTTTTCCTAAAACCACGGTGACTGGCGTATATGCATGCCCTTCAGGTCTCTGCTGTGTGAATCCAGCACTTTCTGTCTTGGACAGATGTCTGGCTAGCTGTCCCCTTCAGGCCATACCTTTGCCTTCTTGGATATTCAAGCAGAAGACCCTTCCAGTCATCTAAAATTGCCTCTTAAAAATGAACATCAGCACGCAGCAGTTTTCTTAGCTCTCTTGGATCTCTTGGATGCAAAATTATTCAGATCTGCCAAATTTAAATATCTTCTGGTGCTGGTAGATGTTGTTGAATGTTCTTCTTCGTTGCTAATAAGCTGGAAACACTTCATCCTCATAATGAGTGTTATCCTGCTTCTTCCCAAATGTTCAACGAAGTAATTACAGCACGTCTGCCATATCTGTCTCATTAACAGCTTTACCATCTCCACCCAGTGATGGACTCCGTCCTTTCTAGGATGGCTTTGTCCCTAATGCCCTCGATCAATCCTTCCTACTGCTCCCCAAAAGACTTCTTCCTGAAGCTCCTTTGTTTTCATATAGCTTGAGCACTTCACAGCTTCTCGGTTGACATTGGTGTGCTGAGCTGTGATATTTGCTGATTTTCTATTTCTAATGGTGCCCTCTGTTTTGCACAGCAGCCACCTTCACTTTTAGCTGGCCCCATTTGTTCTTCACTGAGGCATCAGTTCGGTTTCAGAGCTATCATCTACATCCCCATTTTCTTCGTATTTTTCAGTAATTCCCCCAGGCAGATTCCCTGGGGTGAAGGAGATTAGCGTGCTCTGAGCAGCCAGTCTCAGACTATTGAAGAGAGTGCGGTTTTGCCTGCCCTCATTTTAGGGTGTAACGGTGACTTCAGCATTCCCACAAGGTTAGCTGGAACTAGAGTTTTCAATAATGTTGGGTTTTTCTCTTCTCACTGATAGACGTTTCATTCTGCTAGTTACCCACAGTGTTAGCAGTGATGAAGAAGTAGTAGGATAAATTATTCTTTTCGTATTCTTGCCCCTATTTCTCTACTGTTTTCTGAGCATCTTCCCCCTGCACGATGAGTCTGCAGGCAAGAAGAGGAGTGTTTAGAGGATGGCAATGCAAGCCAACCAAATAGTCCACAGTTTCATTTATTCTGTCTTATTTGCCCAGTTTTCCACCAAATCAAAACTTTCAGGGGTTGGATTAATAAAGATTTATGCCCAGGCTTTTCCATCCTCCTTTCTCTTTCGTGGGGGAAGGATGCTTGGCAAGACAACTTGGCCCTTCCTCTTTACTATCTTCCCTCCAGGATCCTTTAGGTTGTCTTTGATCTGTGTAATCCGCACGTGTAATCAGTTGCATCTGTAGAGGCCAGTCAGGCAACTTGTGATAATCCCAACTAAATTTACATTTCAACTGCTTGCTCTGGGAGTGCACCTCCCCGCTGTATTCCCTGCAGCTTTCTCCTGATCCGCCGGACAAGATGTTCCTCAGTGGTTGCTCACCAAGTCACCGAGAGCAATTTGATGGTTCCCATGCCATCTGAAAGCCCCCTGGCTTTTTTCTGTCTCGGTCGCATAAGCCAGGTTTATTGTGGAAAGTGAGAAAGCTCCGATGATCAGGTTGCTCCCCAGCCCTGGCCTCAGGACGGTCCTGGTGGGCTTTTCCATGAACCGTATGCAGCTTGCATGGCCACGGGACCGGGGAGGGTTCTTCCCGGTGCCCGGGCAGCAGTTCTCCTGCACAAGCCTTGGCTGGGGGCAAAGCGGGCACCACACGTGGTGCAGGCAGGGGGTGAACCAGCAAAGCCAGAGCTGCGAGCTCTTCGGTATGCGCCAGCAAGGCTTGCTTCTCGTTAACGCTGGCAGGCAGTCAAGAGCAAGCAATTGAATTCCCTCAATATTTTGTTTGATTGTTTGGAAGTTTACGCAGGAGAGCGGCAAAGTATTTTTCCTATTCCAGAAAATAAGCTAAATCTTGTGCCAGGCTACAATAAAAACAGACTATACAAAACCAGGAGTGCGGAGCGTGTCCTTTGCCGCCTACCTTGCAGTCGTGCTCCCTTAAAATCTAGATGCAAACAGTCCTGATGGCGGGTTTGGGAAGATCTCCTCTTCCCCTAATTTCCACCTTGCTGGAGGGTCTTAAAGTGTGGGTAAGGAGATTATGCGGTGAGGGAAGATTTGCATTTCTTGGATACTGGGAACTCTGCAGGGAGAGAGAACCTGAATAGAAAGGATTGGTTCTCCCTTAATTGGAGCTGATGGGGATGGCAGGCAAAGCTGACAGGATTTTGGGAGACACTCTCCTGAAATAGAATAGTGGGAAGAAATTCCAGGGGGTGTGAAAGCAAAAATAACATGGGGAATTCTGTAAGTCAGAAGAGAGACAGCAAGACCATAAGAAATTATAAAAACTACAGCAATATTTTCAGGAACTAAATATAATGTGGCTCATTTGGAAGGGCTTAGAGAAACGTCGATGTAACACAAAGTTGCTAGGGAAAAATTGAAGCTGCTTTTCGCTCAGCTCCAAGTGAAATATTCGAGCAGAGGCTGGTAGGGATAGTGGCGTGGGAGCTCAGCAAGCACAGTGAAGGCTGAGAAGAGCACAGAGCTGACGTGCAACCGGGCTTGTAAGGTGATGGGAAGAGCTTTGCTGGAGACTAAGAGGCAATGCAGAGCTCTCTGCAACCCAGTGAGCCAGAGCAGAGAGTGGAAGGGGCATAGTGGGCAGGTGGAGGTTTGTTCGTGCACCCCTCTCTAACTTTAATCCATCTTTCCTAGTCGATCTGAATTTCCTCTGTTTAAAAAAGTTCATCATTTAAAGGCTGGGCTTTATGAGAGTCTTCCTGGGGAGGGAACCTGTCAGGAGGGGTTCAGGGCACATCTGCCTCCCCTCTCGGGGACTCGCCGTCCCATCCCATCCCAGGACCTGCCAAAACACGCAACGGCATCTCTGCAGGCAGCTCCTGTGAGCAGGAAAAGGTTAAAACCTCCCCATGGTTGGAGTAGAGGGGGGAAAACCCCTGTGGCCAGGTTATGAATCCGCTGTGCAGCACCCGTGCCTCCAGCTGCAGGACCAAAAGGCCACCCAGACCTGGAGACGTGGGGCTGGGGGAGGCCACGCGGCACGTGCCGGCCCGTGGGACCTGCAGCCCCAGGAGAGCGCAGGGACCAGGACCCGGTGGGTGCTGCACCTGCAGCAGCCTGTGCCAGCCTCTGGGGCCACTTGTCCTGGATGCTGCTGCAGTTTTTGGGAAGGCTCTGGTCCTTTTTGCCACCTTAGTTGCTTGTCTGGGAGAAATCTTTTGCAGGCAGACCCTGTTGTCCTGCTGACTGTGCTATATATTAAAATTTGCACAGCCGCTGAGCATCCTGGGGATTCCTCATATGGGAAGGCTCACAGCTTTTATATGGCCTCTTTAATTAACTTAATTCAGACATTAGCGTGTCACAGGGAACGTCTCTCGAGGGGGGAAGTCTTTCATTTATCACCACTTAGCCAAGGAGCATTATATTTTTCATTTGCATCCAAAAGTTCATTGTGGCGAGAGTTAACCGCTTAATCCCCTGTTGGCACCTTGCCGGCCCAGCAGCACAGATGCATCGTGCAAGGAGAACCCATTCCGTGCTGGTCCCTTATGGGCTGCAGTGCCAAATTTTTTGGGTGGGATATCACAGCCACCGCACCGATTCCAGAAAAGCCATCTCTGCTGGCCCCGGGGAAAGCATCAGGCATGTCACGGCGGCTTTTCCTCCAGGAGGTCCCCAGTGGGCGCAGGCAGCATGCTGGCACTGGGGAGCGTTGCGCTTGTGCACGTGCATTATAGCAGCGTTCCTCTAGAGCCGCGCTGGACCTCCTGCCAGCCCTCTGCTCCTGTCTGAGGGGCCCTGGCTGTTTTCTGTGCTAGCTCTGGTTGCCAAATGGGAGGAAAAAAAAAAAGGGGCTTTAGGGAGGTGGTGGGGCCGGGAGCCCTCGGAAAGGTCCCTGTCTGCTGAGAGAGGCACGAAAAGCGCTGTCTGCAGGCAGAGCCTCGTGGCGAGCAGAAGCTTTACAGCAGAAGCCTTGGAAGCAAACCAACGCTAATTAAAGCTCGCTTTCACACCAGCGTGCTGTGCCGTGGGTACCTGTGACAGATGGGGTCTGTTCGCCCTGACTGCGAGATACTTTTTGTGAAGAATGTGGTACCGAAATGTTTTTCAGGGGTTGACGGCTTGTTCCTATAGCTCCGTGGGGTTTGTTTAGGGGAACCTAAGGGTGCGCTGGGGCTGCCTGTGGGTGGCTGTAGCCTGCCCACCGCTCACTGCCCCTGTCCTCTCCTTGCCTCGCAGGTGAAGGAATGGTTGTGCTTGAACTGCCAGATGCAGCGGGCGCTGGGGATGGACATGACCACCGCTCCTCGCTCCAAGAGCCAGCAGCAGCTGCACTCTCCTTCGCCATCCCCCTCCCACTCCCCGGCCAAGCACCCGCAGCCCCCAGGTGTGGATAAGTCCCCGCCGGCCACCCGCACCCTGCCGCCTGAGCCACCCAAACCTCAGCCCGCGCCGCCGCAGAGGGAACCGCACGGCCAAGGCCAGCCAAAACCTCAGGAGGCGGCCAGGTCCTCCCCACAGCATCAGCAAGCCAAGCCTTCCTCCTCTGAGCAGAGAAAGACGACGGGAGACGCGGGGGCGAAGCCTGCTGTGCCGGCCCCTGGGGCTGGACCACAAGAGCAGCCCCAGGAGGGGCTCACAGGGAAGCTCTTCGGCTTCGGGGCATCCCTCCTGACCCAGGCGAGCACGCTCATGTCCGTCCAGCCAGAGGCGCCCCCTCCGAGCCAGCCGTCTCCTGGCAAAGTGCCTCCAAAAATCGTCTTCAGCGATGCCAGCAAAGAAGCTGGTCCCAAAGCCCCGGGGGCACAGGGCCGGGCTGGTGCCGCGCCGGCCGTGAAGCCGGGCAAGCCAGAGCAGGGTGTCAAGCCAAAGGAAGTGCCGAAAGCAAAGGTCTCGTGCCCCCTCTGCAAGGCGGAGATCAACGTGGGCTCTGGCGAGCCCCCCAACTACAACACCTGCACAACCTGCCGGCAGCAGGTCTGCAACATGTGTGGCTTCAACCCCACGCCTCACCTGGTGGAGGTAAGGGGGCTGGCAGGGGCGGGTGCCTTCTAATCCGAGGGTCGGCGCTCTCTCTTCGCTTAAGATGGAGAAAAGGTGGTGCGTTTTCCTTCAGAGGTTTGAAAAAGCCTTTAAGAAGCTGCTGAAGCCAGATCCCTCCTGGGGGAAGTTCCAGAGCTGGAGGCCGTGGTCCTCCACCTCTGGACAAAGGCATGGATTTTGTATGTGTACATTGATTCCATGCTGGTTTCATACAAGGAGCGGAGCAAGGGGTGGCTGTTGTTCGGGGCACCCCCAGCAGTGCCCACTGCTCCCCAAAGGTGTCCAAGGGTGAGGAAATAGAAACAGGTCATGCAGGCGCCAGCTTCGCCAACGAGCATCCTCCTGCTGGTGCTGTGGATGGTGCCTTGGCCCCGCTTGGGGTGAGGCTGGTGAAGGGCATTCTGCAGCTCCTGCATCCTCAGATGGTGAAGGTGCAAGGAAAATGGTATGGGGGGGAAAGTGGCAGGACTTCGGCAGGAGGATTTCAAATCGGTTGAGGGCGTGCGATGGCCTGTTGGAATTTACCGCCCTCTCCAGATGGCAAGGGGCCCGCTCCGTTGTGTCTGGGTGCAGGGCGGGGGAATGGGCTGAGCACAGGATGGATGTGGAGACGTCCGCAGTTCCGTTTGGATGTGAGTTGGCTGGATGCCTTGCAGCCTGCTGAGGCGGAGCGCAGGGAGAGGAGGGAGGTTGAGGTGGTCCAAGGTCCATCCAGTGTCACCAACTGTAGTCGAGGAGGTCTCCGAGTTGTTGATATGCCCACCCAGATCATCATCCCAAGCACCAAAAAGGCACCTTAGCCGACTCTAGCCACCAGTGCCTGGAGAGGAGAGTGGTGCCACTGAGGCTCGGGTGGAGCTTCCTCCTACCCCTTCCACCTTGGAAGGGAGGTCTTCCAGACCCTTGGAGAAGACCTCTGTTAAAGTCTAGACCCTCACCCCCTCCTCTACAGGTGATTCAAGTCCCTTACAAGAGGAGACCCAGGGCTTTCTTCTGGACGTGCTGCATCTTGCAGCCAGTAAGACACAAACCCGATATCATTAGCACATGGAAAAGTTAATGGAAACTTTAAATGACCAGAAGTAGGATTGCTAATCTTGGCTTCGTTCCTTGGTGGATAATTACATTTTATGTCCCTAGCTCCTCCCTGCTGTTTCAATTACACCCAGTAATTTTCTCCTCTTCCTGAAGCTGCTGCTGCTCACGATCACATTCCCAGCGGAGGAGAGCCGCTCTCCCAGTGCTGTGCACAGCATGCGTGTGGAGGTGTAAACCCATCAGATGGCCGCCTCCTTGTACCTAATGCCATTTTCAGTGGAAATGCTCTGCTTGTTGCTCCTACCACTGCTTCCTTCCTACCCGGAGGGCTTGGGCGAGAAAAGGTGGTGTCCAGGTGTTTAGTGCCTTGGGTAGGGCTGAAGCCCCATTCTGGTGTGCCCTTGGGCAACGATGTGTTTCCAGGCTTCAGAAACCTCACGGGTTGGTGAAATGGCTTTAACATGCTCCCCTTGGTACCTGCCTGTTAATTAATTAATTAGAGAATTAATTTGGGATTGGGTTGTACCCGATAACGTCGTGTTCTCTGCAGGTACCATGGAAAGGTGATGTTTCCCAAGTGCTTGTCTCCAGGGTCACTAGCTGGCACCTGGGATTAAATTTCAGATTTTGAAGGCTGGACTCTGTCTTGGCTCCCTCAGATCTTGAGTAAGTGCCTTCGGACACCTTTAGCAAACTCACCCTTGCACTTATGTCCCTCTTAGGGTTTCTTGCTGCTGCTTGTCACTGAGATATCTGCGCGGCTTCACATAGAGTGAAGACCCACAGTGAAGTCCCACCTGGGCTTTGTGGTGTCTTGGGGTTTTTTTCCCCTTTACGCAGAATCATTATCTGGCTCAGAATGGATGGGATGGTTTATGGGATTTATTTTTTTTAAGACTTGAGGAAGAAATGCAACACTTGAGCTGTGAATGTTCTTAACAAAAACTTTCTGAGGAAAGTAAAACATTGCAAGACCTGTTAACGCAGTTGGGCATTAGGTGTGCTTGATCTTCTGAGAAAATTGCTCTGTGGTCTGATGCTCTTTTTCCCTGCAGCTCACATGAGCTTGCCCCAAGACTCGTGAAAATACCAGAACTTGCTCTTTGAAGTAGTGAGGCTTGATCCATTAATTGCTTTATGAATTAGGACCTTGAGTGTAAGCTGCCCTTGGAAGTTGCGTGAAAACTAATGAGGAGATTTAAGCCCAAGTCTGGTATGTGCAGAGGAGCGCGAGCTGCGGGTGAGACAGGCAGCACTCTCTGAATGTACCGCTAGAGCCTGGGCAAAGTCTTCACCCCCGGCTTCAAACGGTGTGAGTCACAGGCAGGGAGGGGGCATGGGCCATGGTGGCCTGGTTTTTGGAGGAAGGGTGGAGTTTTGCAGCAAAACAGCGCTAAAAAAATGCGTTTTCTGCAAATAACGTTGTATCGTCACTGCAAGCAGTCGAGGCTTTGTCACAGTGTTGTCAGTGGGCCGCACATGATTATAGTTTCATAGCAAAACCATGTAACCAACTTGGGAGGGGGAAAAACTCTAAATAATGTTTGCATCGTCACTCAGGACAAGTATTTTTGGTAATGAGGTCATCTTCACTGCCAGGGAGGCACTAATGAACTTGCGCTAAGGGATACTGCTCTCCCCGTATCTTCCCAGCTCAGTGGGAAGCATCACTCAAACTGATACTGGTACTTGTTGGAGGGCTGGGTGACCCCAGTAGTACGACGGGAGCTGGAGGGCACACTGGCAGCACCGCTTCCCTGGGGACCCTGGCTCCTGGGTGGCGTCATGCATAATGCTGAGGGTGACGAGCACCCTAACACCCACTAACCCTTGTGCTTTAGCATGTGCTGACTTTTGAATTCATCGCGGCTGTTGAGGAATAGTCCCTGCAAGTGGCTGAGCTGGATCTTGGAAGGAGCATGTGGCCAGAGCAGGTCTTTGGGAAGGGGACGGAGAGGTACGGAGGAGCTGCGCGGTTAGAGAGACCCCATGAGGTGTACTAGCCTGCTGGTGGAGGTGAGACCGTGTTAGGCTGTTGCACGCCACTGGAAGCACGCCTCCTGCTGCACGTCTGTCTGTGTTTCTGCCGTGTGGATGGGTGACCAGCGGGCCATGACAGGTCCCAACTAGCTGGACGTATAGTCAGCATCAGGAGGGGCAACTGGTCAAACCTCTGGGCTGCTTTCAGCAGCGGGGGGGATGTGGCAGATGTTGCTGACAATTGCTGTTACGAAATGGGGAGAAGAAAATTGAGAGTGAAATGCAGAAAGTGGGGAAGGCTTTTGTTCCTATCTGCAGCCCCCTAAAACTTCTGATTTCCCTGGAAAGATGCGTTATTATTTACCCATGGTATTTTCATCCCCATCCCACTCCTGATCTAAAGATGGAGTCGGAGGCTCCGGGTGCCTGTCGTCCCCTCCCACCCCCTGCAGCCGCCTGGAGAGGTATCCAAGGAGCTGCCTCCTCCCCAGCGTTTCATTCAGCTGAGTGCACTCAGACCTAGCGAAAGAGAAGAAAATACTAAAAGTGCTTCTTTTCTGTGGACTCACCGGCTGAGTTACATAGGTGCTGAGCCACCCAAGAAAAGGCTGACTTGCACTTCCCTCGTTATCGTTGTGCTGCCGTGGGCTTGCGTAGCCTGGTCCAGGTGAAGGTTGCTCCAAGAGCATCCCGCCTGTGAGCAGCTGGGTAGTGCCTCCAAGCCAAGAGCTCCCACTTGATCCACCAGCAAAGCTGGCTTTCCTTTGGCCCTGGGGCTTGGTGGGCATAGTCAGAAGATGATGGTGAGGACTGGAAGCGTAGGGCACTTGAAGAGTTAAGGTACGAGCATGGCATTTTGGCAGCGCATCCCAGGAGAAGCGTGTGGGCTGTGAATGACCAGCAGAGAGAGGAAGCTCGAAAGTGTGCCTGACCTGCGCTTCTTTTGCTTGCTCGCCATGATACATGTTACCCAGCTTTAAATAAGTTGTTTGCGTGAACTACCCGAAGTACAGGTGCCCGGAGCTTCCTCCCACCTCATCACACCTCCTCCAGGAGCTGGCTCCTGGGAACAGCACCATGAGCTGTTCCCACCAAGTCAGAGCTGGTGCTTTGGGGCCCTCCCAAATCCCCTACAGCCTCAGCCGGGTGACATGCAGGCAGGAAAGAGGTTTCTGTTGCAGGAAGACTAAGTGCTGGGCCATTTCACTGGCAATTTAAAAAATCACGCTTGTTTATGGCAGAGTCTGCTAAGGGAGCAAGTGATCTGGCAAGAGCTGACTTGCGGCATGATCGCCCTGCACTTGCACAATGCTCTCCTGGTAACCCTGACTGACCCCAGTTGACTCCAGGGGGTTTTGTATTAAGGAATGAATGAACTATGCATGTTGTGTTACTAAATAAGCATGGCAGGATGCCCCTTTGCCTAATTAACCAGCCTGAAACAGGAGCGGTGACAAGTTTCGTTGGAGAACGCTGCTGATCCCTGGGTGCCAGGCCGTGAACTCCAGCGTGTGCCTTACCCTCAGGAGGGTCCTCTTACTGGTTTGTGGTACTCACCACAGCACATCCAGGTACTAAAACTGCATTTGTTTTCTTGGTTTCCGCATGCATTAGAAAAAGCATCCTTTTTTTATAACACTTGTGTTGTCATGGGCATGCTACTGCATCTCCCTATCTGGTCTCAGCAGTCAAGGCTGTTACGTTCCCCATTATATGCATGTATAGTATATGTATATCACATGCATTATCCTGGATGTGATACCACAAGCCAACAAGATGCAGGAGCAGCATTCACTTGAGTCCTTCCCCTTCTGCCACTCCCCTTGTACCTGCAGCCAGGTACAAACAAGCCTGTTCAGATGGATTTCTTGCAGAGAGCTTGTGAATCACCGTATCAAATACTTTCAAGAAAGCCCTGGGCCTCTCTTTCCATCATGCTCCAAGACCTCCCACTGTCCAAAACCGGGCCCTGAGCAGATCAGCTCCCCGGGCCATGATGCTGCACTGCTCGGGTTCGAGATGCTGACGCTGAGGATGGGGCCGAGCCTGCCCTACTTGGAGAAGCAACCGTGGCAGGTCCTGCGCTTGGCTGCAGGGAGGAACGCCTGCAAAAAAAGGGAGTTCAATTAGATGGAAAAAAAACTCCATGAGATCAGCCTTTGTGCAGAACAGGGTGTCGCTGCTGGCAGCCGGAGGATGGGTTAGAGAAGGGGGGCCGAGGAAAGGTTTTGTGCTGAAATTATTTTGGTGTCAGCACATAGATTTCATAGAAGAGGAAAAAGGTGAGCGGGGAGGAGCACCGGGCTCCTGCCTCGCCTGCCCTCGCTGCAGGTGGGAGCCAGCAGCCCCGAGCCCGTGTTTGACTCCCGGTGTGCCATGCTTCCCTGCCCCCTTCCCGAGGGTCCGCGCTGCCGCTGGGAATGTGATTAGCCAGTAGCTCCTGGCCAAAGAGGATTAGCCAGGTTAAGAGAGTGCCTCCAGCTCAGCGCTGTCCCCGGGGTGGAAATCCCAGCCCCAGTCTGGTGTCTGGGGCCACGTACGACTCCTGGGCGGCCCTGCTGCCTCCTTCCAGGAGGAAAAGCAGGATATAGGTGCCTTAAGAAACACCTGCCTTCTGCCCTCTGGAACGCAGGCGGTGCCCGTGTTGGGGATCCGGCAGCTCACCGCCCTGCAGGGCCCTGTGTCCCTCCTCCGTGTGACGCTCCGTCTATGAAACCCTTCCCGAAGAGCTGCCTGCCTGCGCGTGGTGATGGGGCGGGTGGGTGACGAGCGGGGACAGGCGCTTAAGGTTTGCAGGCATCATTTTTCCATAGGAGTCCGGCTCCTGTTATTCCTACCGGGCTCAGAGGGCCGAAGGATACCGACGGACGTGCTCTGCAGCCCTTGATGTAGCAGGGAGCAGCTGTTGTCAGTCACCCCTTTAAGGCCGTTTTCCCTGAAATCGGGCGTCCTGCGATGGCAGCTTGGCAGGGTCCCCGGGGCTTGGCTGGATGCTGAGGTGGCCGGGTCCCCTCTCTGGGGACAGGAGGAGGAGTAAGTGCCACGCTGAAGGGTGGGCAGGGGGTTAGACCCCAGAGTTCCCTGCAGGAGGAAGAAGTAGCCAGAGATGGGCCACAGAGTGCAGCAGTTGCTGGGTTTCTCCTGAATTTTTGTGTAGAAATCACAATTTTTAAAAAATACCCTGGCCCCAGAGGTATAAATATTCCTGTCAGTCACACAAACCTAAGTCAAACTGAGAGCGCTGCATATGACAGCGCGAGATGAAGCCGGCTTCGCCGGTGTGAGCCCTCAAATCCCTTTACGGATTGGTAATTAACAGCTTGCTGTGACTCAGGAGTTTTCTGTGCTGCTTAACCCACTATAATTAAGCCAGCTCCTGCTGCTGGGCTGGGCAATGCTGGGCTCCCCGCTGGGTCCTCCTGCAAGCACGGGGGGCTGAACTGGGGCTGGGGGTCAGTGGTGATGTGTGACCTGGCAGTCTGGTCTGAGTGAAGAGTGGAGTCCGTCAGACGGGTGATGCACAGCGTCCACGGGTGTCCCACCCGTGCGGTCCATGTTTCCGTAGCTCTGGCAGCCCCTCTGGACCCCACTGCTGGTTTTTCTGCAGAATCCTGTTAGATGTTTACCCATGTCTGCTGCAGACTCTTGTCTTCTGCTAGTCATGTCTCTGGAGGTTCTAGAACTACTCCAAATGCTGGGTTTCACCTTGCTGAGCCTGCTCTCAGCTTCTGGCCACTCAGAAAATTATCTAAAGAACTGCCGTTCCTTTCTTTAATCAGAAACACCCCCCCGGAGTTCCAGATTCCTCTCTTCCTTTAGATGCAGTTATATTATTAACGGACAAATGTCAGCCATATGTGAACCCTGCTGATTAATGCTTCGGAGGAAGCCGCTGCCCGTACCTGCAGATTGTTTTCAATGGTTCGTAAAACCAAACTATATATTCAGAGGGGTGACAGTGGCTGAGCGAGGTAAGGGATACCTGCCTTCCTCGCTTCTAAATGAAGACGTATTTGGAGTGAATGATGCTTCCCCAATGCCAGGCTGGTTTTCCAGAGCATATTTGCTGTGCCCTAGGACTTGGAGCTGCTGCCTGTTGTAGTGCTGTGCTCCTGGGCTAGCAAGCTGCCTGGGCCAGCAGTGCCAAGGCATCCCCCTGAGCTCTCTTGCCGGGGAGGCGAGCAGGTATGTCAAGAGCAAAGCCCACGTGCTCACCGTGGCAGTGCAAAGATTCGGGCTTAAAACAGAGAGCCCTTTGGCTTTCGGGGCGTCAGTATTGCTGCCGTGGGCCAGCCTGTGGTGCTGGAGGTCAGGTGGGTACCGGGGCAGACACGGTACCCGAGTCTCCACCGTAGATGTCCCTCTCAACAGCCCGAAAACGCGCAGGCAGCCGCCGCGGTGGAGTCCCCACCTCGCTGCGGGGCGCGTGGCTGCCCCCACTGCCGCCTCGGTGCTGCAGCCCCCACGTGCCAGCCGCTGCCCGGGCACGGCAGCCTGCTTCCAGGGCGAACAAGACCCGCGGGACAATATTTTCCAAGAGGGTGCTGCAGGCAAACCGGCAAGACTCAACGCCTCGCCGTGAGTCGTAGCGGCGCCGCTCGCTGCCGTTAGTGGCAAACCACCACCCGTTGCTCCCGCGGAAGGTAGCGATGTGCGCGGGGGGGCACGAGGCGGTGCTGGCAAGCCCTGGGGGGGCGGGGGGGGCTGCTCGGGCTCCGCTGAGCCGGGCCAGCGACTGCAGCCAACAGAAGGGAGGCTCTGCTGGTTCCTGCCGCGGTTCAGGTCGGGAATGCGAAGGGCGACTGGTATTGCCCATTAGGCAGCAGTGTGGATTTAGTTCTGCTTTAATTGATGGTGAAACTTTGTCTGCGTGGCATTGATCGTGGTGTTTCGTAGGAAGTGCCAAGGAATAGTTCAGGGAAATGCTTTTTGCCCATATAACATGGATAGGTCTTCATGCCAGATCCTGTCCCCTGCTAAGCTTTGATTGCTTTTCCCAGCAGACGCTTATTTTGGTAGGTGTTGTGAATCTGCTTCTAAGAGGTGATGGTATTCTGTCCATGAAAGTTTCGTGGCACAGACTCATCCTTCAGAAACCCACCCAAGCCATCCTCGAGTAGACAGAGGGGACTGTGACCTTGCAGCAGGGACGTGGAGACAGACATACAAGGGCTATCACTGGGAGAGGATTTGATATTCACACGAGTCGGGTGCCATGAATATTAAAACTTACCAACCTGGGAAAGGCCTGAGTAACTTTCCATCTCCCAAATGAGGTTTCACAGTTCAGAGCTGCTCTGGGAGAGACTGAGAGAAGATCAATAACTGCCCTATGCACCGTGTTAGGGACTTTCTTGACCTTGAGAAGCTTTGAAAAGAGTTACTGTTGTACACATGAAAGGTTGAAGGCAGCAAAAATAGGCAAAGTAGAAGCACGGAGAGGAAGCAGGACAAGCTAAAGCTGCCATAGTGTTTTATGGATATCAGAAAGGTTTTTATAAATAAGTGCTGGAGAGAAAAAAAACCCAGTTCATTCACAAAATTCAGGTGTACCTGGGTCTAGCACAGAATTTTCTGCCTTTGCTCTTCAGGTCAGACCCAGCAGCTGTGCTGGGGGGGCAGCCCTGGAGCCCCGTGCCTCTGCTGGTTTGGGCAGTGTCACTGATGTCCACTGCAGGGCCAACCCAGGAGATGTCCTCATAACTCGTCAGATGAGCTCCTCTCGCAGGGAGTCGATGCAGACCTCGGCACACACGTTGTTCAGGCACACCGCTGGCGCAGGAGCAAAGCGAGAGGTGCCCGTGGCATCCTCCTAAAGGTGTGCCAGATGCAACCAAGAGCGGGAGATGCTGAAGGAAAGCTGGGGAGGAGGAGTGTGGCGTTACAGGGGAGGCGTGGGGGCTCTCGGTGGGATGGGGACAGCCTGGACCCTCATTCTTGCTCCTGCTGTATCTTGTATTGAATGAAGCTCAGGAGCAGTCCTCAGCGCAGGGACCAGCACCCGGCACCAGTAGGTTATCACCATCTCTGCCCTGGGAGAGGTGTTGGTGGGATCAGAGTGGTCTGGGCGAGGGATGCTTGGTGACCTCCAAATATGCTATGTAGGATTACAGACTACTGCTTTAGGGGTGGTGTTGCTTGGATCATGCCTGTGTTGCTCAGCTTGGTGGGATGACTTGTCGGGGGCCAGTAGGACGTGGTAGCACTGACCCTTGAATCCAAGCTGCTCGGTGGGGTGCGTGGGCTCCTGTGTCACGAGACCTCTTCCCTGCCCACAGCAGGGGCTGCTGGTGGAGATGGAGAACACCTGCCTGTGGCAGACATTGCTCTTAGGAAGACAAGAAGTCTGTGAAGGGCGGTGGGTTGGAGGGGACCTTTGGAGCAGCAGGCTCTGAGCAGCACTGAGGGGACTAACGGTGGAGGCACACAGTCCCCGGGCAGGTACCAGCAGCAGATGGCAAGGTTGGTGGGACCACGTAAATCAGGGTCTTGGTCTGAAGATGTAGTGGGCAGAGAGAGAAATAGCTCTTTTTGTTGGAGATGGTGAGAGAATTTGGCTGTTCAGCTCCTGTTTCCACCCCCTGGGAGCAGGCACAGATTATCCTGACATGCTTGCAGGCCGTTATACAACCTGGTGCTTTGTTGTTCTTTTTTTTTTTTTTTTTTTTTTTTTATAACATGCCATGTTAGTACTTTATTTGGGAACATGTTGGGATATTTAATCGAGCGTTTAATTGGCTTTGTAACACTGACTTTCTGAGTGGGTTGAGGGGGAGGCAGCTTTAGGGCTGTGCTGCAGCAGAGATGGTTTTCCAGCTGTGATGGGAGCATCTCAGACTGACTTCGTTGGTGTTGATCCACCTTCCAAAGCAACATTGTTTCTCCCAGTGAACCCAGTGGCATTTTGCAGTTGAATCCCACAGTCTTTAGCATCTGTAAAGGTCCATGGAACAAAACTGGAGTGAGGAGATGGGCTGCCAACGGTGAAGTGTATGGCCATGCTGGGGAAGAAGCCAACAGTGATGCTGATGATGGGATTACCAGCTGGATGTGCATGTGTTGGGGACGGGCATTGCTAGCTCAAGCCAGGCTCTCGTGCCAATTCCCTCCTTCCCACATCAAAACTGTTGCTGGTAAAGCCCAAGGGCAGGGCAAGCCTGCGTGGGCAGCGCAGCCTCCTGGTGCTGGAGGCACGTTGATAGCGTGCTGCTGAAGCAAGCCCAAACCTTCATCAGCCACGTGTGTGTTAGTAATGGTTGTGTCATTCTCCAAGGGCCAAGAGGATCTGAAAGACAGTTTTATGGTGTCTACAACTCAACCACTGCAGGGTTTCGTCCTGGTTTAATAACGTTTCACGTACCATGTACTTCAGCATTCGGTCCTTGCTGTGTGCTGGGATGCCCTGTTTTTCCTGGCTACACGTGTGTTGGGGTGCGCTACGCCAGGTGAGGACTGTAACATCCCATCTCCAGAGAAGCGTATCGAGTGTTGGAGAAAACGCTGCTGGGCAAGGGAAGAAAACCTATGCAAAGAAATGGCATTATTAGTGTGGTTACAAGTGAACGCTTGGGAGTCAGCCAGCGGGGTGTCCGTTTTCTTTCTCTGTTAAATGGCCGTGGGGCTTTGCTGGAGGGACGCGGCCTGATCCCATCGGGGCAGCGGTACTGCCCAGGAGGGGCAGGATGATTTGCTGAGCCCTGGCCGTCACCATCCCCTCTCCCTGCGTCTGCCTGCACCGCAGCGTAAACTCGGGTCTGCAGTGAAACGAGACCCTTCTCCCCGGTCGGAAGGGAAGCCTTGTGTAATTCATATTGTCGGGGTTTGGGGGTTCTGCGCTGCCGCGGTGCCCAGGACGCAGCAGAGCTCTGGCGCAATGTGCCCCGCACACGGCTGATGCTCTTACCGGGCAATGCGGGCAGCAGCAAGGAGCAAGCAGCGTGAGCCAGGGCACTTCAGCCTTTTATTGAAAAAATAAAACCTCGCAGCGGGTTAAAAGCCAAAGAGCTGAACGGACCAAGGGGTGCGCCCAGTGGCTGGCTGCTTCCTCCTCCTTCTGGCCTGGTTGCTGGGCTGATGGGCTGGGAAAGGTGGATGGGACCAGCCTGCAGCAAAAATAAATGCAAAAGTGAAAGAGAAAATGAAAGCAAAGTCTTTCTTTGAAGCACACCAAGGCTCTGAGCCCATGCAGGTCTCTGGAGATTTTGAGCAACGTTTCGTTCTTACGTTGTCCAGGCTTGGTTTTAGTCTTGGACCTGTTAGCATGGCCTATGGCCACCTTGCAGCTGCCTTTTCAATGATTTTTCAGACATAGGGGTCAGGAACTGACTGGAAACACATGATTAAACACCTTTTTGGTTGACATTTGCCACTTAACTTGAGAAGGAAATGTTTCACAGGGACAGTTTGATTTCTGGAGGTCCGAGATCCTCGCAGAAGCTGGGTGCCCATGTGGCACCCCAGGGCAGGTGCTGGCTGGCAAAACCCCAGATGCTAGAAACTGTTTTGGTTTTATTGTTTATTTATACTTATTTTCTGCTCTCCCAAAGAAAATTCTTGGGATGGCTCCTGGGGACCCACATCCTGGTGTGCAGAGGAGTTGGGTACCAAACCTTTACAGGCACTTTGCCCCCCCCGCCCCCGCAGGGGGTTCATCTGCCTCCTCATCTGCTTAAAAGCCTTTGCACGCCTGCTGTCGTGGCATCTGGGTTCCTCAGTCTTGTGGAGCCTGGCCTCCTCTGCCTGCGTTTTATTCACAGAGCAAAGGAGGGAAAGACACGTCCTTGCATTTTCCACTCCCTGTTCATTTCCCAGCCTTCAGTGAACCCGTTCAGTGCAGAGCATCATCTCTGCCCCTGCCATTTAAACTGAAACAGCTTCGTTTTCCTACATGTCTCTCTTTTTTGCTACAAAATGTGCCTAGCAGCAGCTGCTCGGTTGGGTAGACTGAAAGCTACGCTGCAGCTCCCTTGGTGCTGATACAGGATTTCTTATAAAGCCTGATGCTTCCATAGTCTCATTTTTCACATAAGGCTGTAAACCAGCTCCTTTCCAATAATCGGACGTGCAGGAGGAATTAGCTGGGAGGTGCAGTTATTAATGTAAGTGATTGTAATTATAAGCCGAGGCATTAACATAGATGCTCGTGCCTGATCCTGCAATGATTGCACTTTGCATCTTTGATATTTATCCCGTTTCCGCTGCCGTGAGCGGGTGGAAAGGCTTGTCCAGCGCTTGGGCTGCTGCGTGTTGAAATGCTTGGCGACTTGCAAGCCGGTGCCCACGTTTGGGGCCGGGGGAGTCCCCATCTCCCCTCTTGCCTCTGCCTTTCCTACCCATTAATTCTGCCACGGCGAGGTCTGACCCCCAAAGTGTTGGTGACGGCTCTACTGCGGCGTTCGGGCAAGGGGGTTCCACGCGCGGCGCGGCGGGTGCTCCCTGGCCCCGCTGCCGGCGCGCGGCCGTGCCCGAGCTCGGGGAGCCCTGCGGGAGCTGGGCTGAGTACAGAGCCGCGGCGCTGGCGCCTGCGAGGGCCTCGTGGGTACGGCTGCTCCTGGGGCGAGGGACACGTCCCACCTCCCCCGGGGCCAAAATGTGGCTCTGCAGGGACAGGGGGCTGCTTTCCCTTCTCCCCTGCTCGCCCTGCCCCTGCTCTGGCGTTGAACGTAAATAAACGATGTTAACCGAGGGTGCGTCGGAGAGGGATCTGATCACGTAGGCAATATTTAGAAGCTCCGGGGGATAAATTGTTCCGTCAAATGTGCGGTCGTTCCCTGAGAGAATGGGGAATTTTTAGGAAATGTCTCTTAGGAAGCTCACAAAGCAGAGGAGGGGGCCAGGGGCTGCGCTGGGGAGGGCTCCTGTGCCTCCAGAGGCTCACCTGCTTTCTAAGGTTATTGATTGCTCTAATACAAACTGTATTTCTCTCTAAAAAATTTTCCTGTTGTGCAAACGCCAGCACCAAAGAGCAGAAAATAAGCACCCTGGGGACAGCTTCTGCCATCCTGTTTGGCTCCTCTTAGGCCTGCTCGCTATATAATGTGCTAGCATAGGTACATTTGGGTAACGTCCTCCTTCAGTGTTTGGTGCATCACGGACTGTTTGTTGGCGAAACAGCAGATGTGAGGTTTTGTTGCGCCCAAATTATCTGTAGAGTTATTTGGTAATTTGCTAGAATAATTTTTCTGGAGTTCCTTGATTTTACCCCATTATCTTTTTCTCCCAAATTCAGCTAGATCTGGCTGTAGCTGGGAAATGTCTCCACCTCCCAGTATAGGCAGGGAGGGAATGCCAGCACCTTTCCCTGTCCCTGTCCCTGTCGTCTGCTCAGGACCCATCACCTCCAGCATCAGGGGGTGATGACTGGGGATGCTGCCTGCAAGCGGCATCGTCATGACTGCTCTGCCACCCGATTAATTTTAATTTAAAATCCCCCAAATTTTGAAGGTGATCCTGGCCAGGCCTGAGAAACTGGATGAGAAATGGAATGTAAAATGAAAGTTTAAAGAGGGAGCGTAGCCACGGCTTTGCCGTACCCTCAGGAGACTGCTTAGCTCCTGTGAGCGGGAGCCGATGTGCCTGCACTTTCAGAAAAGGACATCCAAAATTATTTATTATTTTGTGCTTTGCCAAGTTTCTAAATATGTTGCTTGAAATGGCACCTAGATCTAGAAAGTGTGCAAAATGAGCAATTATAAGTAAGCAGCCCATTAAAAGGAATGCTATTACCTTCTCTCTGCACCAAAAAGTCCTCCTTTTGGGTAGGTAAAAGGTTGTTTACAAACTAAGCAGTGATTGTTTTATATTCCTGATGTGATCTGAAGTTGCCTGCTCTTTCTGGTACAGTCACAGCCAAACATGGGTGCTCTTCCCCTGCAGCGGGGAGCTGAAACCCCCGGCAAGGGTGATGCTGGCAAGCCAAGAGCTCGATGTGCCCTGCCTGCACTTGGGGTACCCGGGGAAACAGCAGCTTGCAAAGCTCAGCCTCGGGAGCCTCCTGCACCGGCAGAAGGGAATATGAAACTTATTGTTAAGAATTGCCTAACTTCTTTGTGCGGTGGAAAGAAATTTGCCGGGGGTGGGCAGAGGTGTAGCCCAGTGCTCAACTTGCCGCCCAGAAGAAATGCTTCTCCCTTCTGAGGCTGTTCCTAGAGCTCATTTTAAAAGCAGTTTAGGAGCTCCTGGAAATGATTCCCCGACAAAGCAAATCGTTTCAGCTAATTAAGAACCTGATGCGAAAGCCCCAGGTAATGCTTTGCAACTTAAACAACTTTCCGGGGCGTTTGGAAGAGAAACAATTTTAAAGGCGCAGCTGCTGGAGTTTTATTTTCTGTGTCGGTGGGCAAGGCGGAGGCAGAGATCCAGGAGGACGTGGCTGTGGTTATTGAGTGCCCCGCGGTGCTTCATCCTGCCGGTCACGGTGAATGTGAAACCGGGCAGAGGGGACAGCAGGGAGGCTCGGGCTTCACGGCTCTCGTCGGGTCCCGCGTGGGTGGCGTCTGCCCCGCAAAGCCTTTGGCACCGTCTCCCCGAGCATCCTGGTGGCCGCGCTGGTGGGGTGCAGTCTCTGGGGTGCAGGGAGGCCGTGCGGCCGCCCAGCACTGGGCACAGGGCAGGTGGGAGATAAACCAGCTCCTCAACGTGCCCTGGAGTCCCTGCTCTAGACTGGTCCTTGCGTGCTGCTGTCGTGGTCCCCGGCTCTGCAGGGGTTCGGAGAGGAGGAAAACCCAGGGCGGTCTCCAGAGCATCCCCTGCATTTCAGGCAGGGAAGCTCCTGGGTGGCAGCCTGGAGAGATGTTCGGGCCCAGCCTCGCAGAAACCCGCGGCGGCGTCAGGGAAGAGAACGGTCCCAGCTCCCCCCAGCCCCATG
Source organism: Aviceda cuculoides (assembly GCA_035590195.1). Classification (NCBI taxonomy): domain Eukaryota; kingdom Metazoa; phylum Chordata; class Aves; order Accipitriformes; family Accipitridae; genus Aviceda; species Aviceda cuculoides. The sequence continues at coordinate 4,615,560 of JAVJGG010000037.1, read as the reverse complement.
GGCAGGAGATGGTGGAGCCGAGACGCCTTTTCCCCAGGGCTGAAAGCCTCTGTGAGGGCTCTGCCTCCCTTTGCTGAGGATTATTTCAGTTCTGTTTGTGCCTCACCGAGGCCGTGCTGAGCCATCGCCAGCTGTCCCTGCCAAGCGGTATTTGGGAACCAGGGCAGGCTTCTCCCTGTCTCTGTTCTCCATGGCTGTAGGTCCCCCACCAGTGAACCCCTGAGCTGCCTCAAAGCTCATCCTGGCGACGACCGTTAAAATGCACCAAACCTCCTCGGCAGAGCAGGGGGCTTTAATTTCAAAAGCCTTCTCTTCGCTTCTGCTTTGCCTCCTTATCTTCCCACTGCCATCTGCTCTGTCTGCTAAAATAAGGCAGCGTGCTGCGGACGAGGTGTGCTGTGCTGGGGGAGCCCCGCGCCCCCCTGCCCGGGCTGCCCCGGCACCGGCTCAGCGTGACGGCTTGGCACGGGGGGACCCTCCGCTGGGCATCTTCTGCCGTGGCCTTGGGGAAGCCGCTGCTGCCGAGGGTTGGGTTTGTCCCCTCCACTTTGAGGTTTCTCTCTCCACGCTGATGGAGAGAGTGGTACCCACCGAGGGTGGCTCCTTGCAAGGGTCTTGGCTTCTCATCCTGCAGATGCTCATCTCGCACCTGGGGCACATGGTGACTTGCTGAGTCTGGCTGCCCAAATTTTAGACAGTTAAGTGAAATGAACCCTACATTAAGAAACCTTAAGTCTGTGGAGAATGGCCCAAGTCCTTCGTGCCTTTTTTGTCCCTTGATGCCCCCTCCCATGCTCTCCTTGTGGAGGAGTCACTGTGGAGGAATGGACACAGGACCACCTTCACCACCCTCTTCCTTGGCAGCATGAAAAGTCTTGAAGGTAGATTTTCTGAGAGCCCCTTTGCATCTGACGAAGCGAATGCCTAGGACGGAGTGGGATGGGAGTTGCTCGGTGCCCTGCAGCAGAAATGGCATGGCAGAGCGAGGTCCTGCATCAGCTTTTGTGTTTCTCACCACACAAAACCAAAAAGAAAGGTGAGGTTGGGAAGTGGGGAGAAGATATTTTGCACAGTTAGCCCAGAGACCTCATTGCCCTGGGTTACTTGAAGCAAGGAGTACAACAAGCCGCTGGAACCTGGAAGGAGGATTTGGGGAAAATGGAGACAACTTGGGAGTGATAAAGGGGCTTTTTTAATTTGGAGGTGTGCTTTGGGATCTTCAGATGGTATCTCTGAATGCTTTGCATTTTCTAGCAAAAGCTAGAAGCTTCTGGCCATTATTTGTGCCGTGACTGGGAGATAACCAGCAGGCACTCTCTGATATCTGACACGAGTTTTTTGGGTTTGGTTGGGGTTTTCTTGGTTAGGATATTTTTAATTGTTTGGAGCACAAAGAGCACTTGGCTCCCAAGCCTGCTGAAGCAGAAGAGCGTTGATTTCAGTGGGGTTTGGCTGACTCGGAGAACAAATATTCTCACACACACACACACCCCTGCCCCCAGTTTGGCAAAGAAATGAGGTATTGGGTCGGGAATAACCCCTGAAAATGTCAATGTGGGTGTAAGGATAGGACCTGCGCTGTGGGTTTGCCTGTGGTTCTGCAGGCTTTAGCCCTGTCCTAGCCAAGGCTGCATCCAGGCTCTGGAGCTGGACTCCTGGGCCGAGTGGGGCCGAGTACCGTCCCGGCGCTCCCCAGCTTCTGCAGGCTCGGACGAGGGGGCTGCGGCGGCAGATCCCGCTGGCTGCCGGGAATGAACACCCGCACTGCATGGAAAGGGCTTGCTGTCTGCAAAGGAGCTGTGAAATTCCCGACTTTACATAATTTCCTGATTTACTTGGAGCTGTTAAGTATGACCAACAGTCATCTGTTTGCCGAGAGCAAATAGGATGTCAGGAAAAGAAGAGTAGACTAGAGCTAGGCAGCAATATTTTTAACAAATCTGAGTTTTTCTTCAGGCTGGAAGTCAGATGAGTGTTGCCAGCCTTCAGAGGAGCAGGTTTCTACAGTGGCCCTGAGCTACCCTTAAAGTGGAGCTTCTTAAATTACTTAAAGGGTTTATAAGAGGTGGTTCCTCCTGTGGTTTCAGGGAGCCAAGAGGTCCCATGTGCATCAGTCTTTCTTTGCAAAAAGGGCAGCTGGGGAAGGAAATGCCTTCACAGATGCATTTTACACTGAGCAAAGATTCACATGATTTTAAAATTTTTTTTTTAAAGCAACCATTTTATGTGGACTTCACCATCTCATTTTGTTTTGGCTTCTTAGCTTCATTCTTGCTGCATTTACTCTTGAGATTGAAAATCTCAGCTCTTCCATCCCAGCACCCGTAGCCACTTGCTACCTCCTGGCTGCGAAGAGACCCGGCACCGCTGGTGGGAACATCCATCCAGGTTGGGGTCACCATCAAATCACCACGTGGCAGCTGGGGGGGATATCAGCTATTTTTAAAATAAGTTAAAGTTAAGTTAAAATAAGGGGTTATCTGAAAATAAGCTTAAGTTTTAAAATAAGTCTTGAAGGTGATGAAAATTATTTTGACCCACCAAGACATGTACCCGCTCTGTAGGCAACTTGTGGGTTCCCCAAGTGTGCCCTTACAGTCCACGTTTTAGCCATTTTGGCGGAGTCAGGAATCGCACGGGAAGAGGACAGCTGGTGAGGAAGGGGAGGGAGATGCTCTCCCGATGAGGAGGGCTGGGAGGCAGACCTGAGTGGGTGGGAGACACTGGTCGTGCTGCTCCAGCTTTGCTGTGGGCAGTCGGGGAGGGGATGGAAGAGGGTGTGCAAGGTAATGGAAGAGGGTATGCAAGGCATGAGTGTGGAAAGATGCTGATGAGTATAATTTGGGGAGTAAAATGGCTCATTCATCTCTGTTGTAACAGCCCATGTTTCTAGAACGTTTCTCAGCCTTTTACCGTAATAGTTTATTGACCTGCACAGAAGCATGAAAGATTATGAGAGTTAATTTTTCAAGCTTATCACTTGATTTATTCCATAAAGGTAGTTCGTTTAATTAAAATATTTCTGCTGCTGAAATCAGGACTCACAATCTTGAAGCCTGGAACAGGGTATATGGCCTTTTTTGGAGCAGCAGTCATTTAATGGGGTCAAACAGCATTGCCCACAGAAACCAAAGCTTCCAATTCCCTAAGAATACACATATTTCAGGGCAAAAATCCTGGAGGGAATCATAGAAATAGAAACAGAGTAGGATGGAGAAAGAGAGGAAGGGAAAGGGCTGAAATCATGGGGGTCACGGGTTATCCTGAGATGTCTGCTTGTGTCTGGGCAGCACTGGCTGCTCTCCCCCCAAAGTTGAAGCCCTTGGCCTTTGGTGCCCTATTTTCCAAGTGCTAAACAGCCAGGAAAGCCCAGAGGTGACCTTCTGCTCTCTGGCAGGGCCAGGGAGAGCTGAGGACAACTGTTAGCAGATGTCTCCTCCGGTGGTGCGTCTACCCAACATGCGAGGACCATGGGAAGGTGGATTTGGTAGGTCTCAGCAGCAGAGCCCTGAGTACCCTCAGCCACCTCCACGTGGGGTTTTTGGTCTCTGCCGATGTAGGGTTGCCTCCTGGGAAAGTATTATAATTCTGTTTAAAGTTTTGAAAACATTACATGACTCTGCAGGTACTGCAGGCTGTCAGTTTGTGATGTCCTCCGCTTCCAAGACATACAACTGATGACTCCCCAGCTTGCTTTGAAAATGATCCATCGTGATCACGAAATAGGTTCAAACCCCATTTGCTGCTGCTAGACTGGCTTGGAGGTGAAGGGACTGGGGACTAATCAGCTCATGATGGGAAGGAAGCTGAAGCTCCTGAAGACACAGATTTTCTTCTAGTTTGGAAGTGAGTGGCTGCTGCCTGATAGACACTTGGGGCTCTTTGCAATTTAAAAGAGAGCAATCAGACAGCTTGAATCTGCTTTTATCAGATGCAGAAAATTACTAGTTGGATGGCTGGATATTTTAGTCAACACTAGTGCCTATGAAAAACCAAGGTTTTGATTAAATAAGACTTCTCCGATAAACTTAGCTTTTCTTGGGTTTTTTTCTGTTCTGTTGGAAAAACGAATAGAATATTGTATTTGTTTTCTGCACAGTTTGGCCAGGTTTCTCTTTGCAAGCCTTATTTTGCTGCAAACTTGAAATCTTCCGCAAACAGTTTGAAACGGTTCCTGAAGAGACACAGTTATTTCATCAAACGTATGTGTGAAATAGCAGTGTGGCCACGAGACACACCTTGCATCTACACCACGCGAGTGCACCAAAGGAAATTAGGACCCGTGGTGACCAAGGTATGGGCTCCGCTGGACCCGACGTACGTCTCCTGGGCGTTATTGCAGGATTATTATCATGCAGCCGGCGTTCAGGGATCCTTCTGCTGCTGCTAACCTTGGCTGAGAAATACATCCCGATAATGGGGACTGTTAAAGATAAGGCTGGCTGGCAGGCTGATAAATCTTGTTAAGCAGTACTACATCACGGAGTAAATTACAATGCATGGCCGGATCGATTCAAACAAAAATGAACAATATATTACTTCTTTATCGGTAAGGGAAAAATAGACTCCCGCCTCTGTGCTGGTGGGTTTTAGTGCTGGATGCAGAGCTGAGTCGTGATGTTAGTGGCGGGGCTTGCTGAGAAAATGCGGTTTCTCAGCGGGTGGATCCCTGGCAGAGCTGGAGCAGGAACCTGGCGGGGTCCTCAGGGAGGGTGCACTGGGAGCAACTGGTCTGTGTGTGGGCGAGAGGGGTCGGGGAGCCGGGACACGGTGGAGGACACGGGCCACATCCCTCTCTCTACGTGGTTAAATGATTGGTCATTGCAGTCTGGTCTGTAACGACCGTAAATGATCCAGACAGCTTTATAAACATCATGTTGGAGCAAAATGGGAAAATTGGAGCTTGTCTTCCTTGGGACAGCCATAGCTAATCTTTGAAAACCAGACCAAACCCTCTGCTGCTTTAATACTGTTGGCTGGATTTTACTGTGAACAGAAAATCTTCTTAATTCTTCATCCATTTGGATCCAGTCTCTCGGAACTGAGCTGGTAGTTAATTTAGCTCTTTTGCTGAGATAAAACAGAGAGAAATAGTAAAGTTCAGAGAAAAGGAAAACGAAAAGCCCTTTCAGCGTCTGAGACTTGCTCTCTTGTTCCTCCTATTTTTCTTACTCTCTGTGATTTTCCTTTTTCTTAAATACGCAGAGCTGCGCTCATGTGTTTCCTCCCACAATGGCACCTTCAGGTGCCCAGCCTGGATGTGTTGTTTCTCTCGCTTCTTTGAAAAGATTCTCCATCTTGAGTCTGTCCCAGGCCAGAGGCAGCTTTATCTCCATCGGGGACATCGGGTCACAGTCAAGGTAGCATAAGATGCGTAGTGGTAGCCAATGGCCAGGAAAAAAAGAGAGCACATCCAGATTGGAAATAAAAACAGAGATAAATGAGTATCAAAGCAGCTGCCCAGCACTGGCAGCCATGTGAAATCAAGGCTGTATTTTATCCGAACTGAAGTGCTGAGGGGTGACCTGGTGCAGAAGGTGGTGGGTGAACGTGGTGGGTCGGAGTGAGGATGGGTATTTCTGATGGTCGTGTCTGGCCCCAAAAGTAGTCTTCTCTTCTTCAAATAGTAATGCAGAGGATGTCCCAAGTCCACCTGGGGGTGGTTGACCTCCGTGTCTCACCTCCTCACCATCTCAAAGCAAACCTGCTCGTGTTCCTCTCCACCACCATTGCCATGCTGGAAGCTGGCATCTCTGCTTCCCGTTCCTGATGGCAGCTGGTTTACTGCTGGATGTCTATGTTATTGCTGGATGTCTATGTTATTGCAGAAGCGTGGCAGTGGCACCGGTGCTCTGATGCTCAACAGACCATTCCGAGGGCAATGGATGCTCACCGTGGCCATGGGAATTGGTCCCATGGCTTTTAGACAAGCCAAAAGCATCAAAGTGCTCTCCTCAATATCCTACTGATTTTTTAAAATGTTTTTTTTTATCTAATGAACTGGAAGGAAATATGTTGAGTGGGGAGGGATGTCTATATATATTCTGCAAAAGCACCAGTTTCCAAATTTTGGACAGCTGTGTACCCTTTTTTAGCAGCCCCTTCACACAGCCCACACAGCACCCAGGCTCTCGCAATCGGGCTCGTTTGGAAATATGCTTCCTTGATTGCAAAATAGTTTCAATCCTCTGACTTAGAAACATTCTTGCCATTCGAAAAGATTTTTTTTAAGCTCTGAAAATACAGAAGGTGCTTCCTGCTGCAGCAGCTGCCCTAATTTTGGAGCTGGTGGAAGGTGGGCAGGGGGCAGAGACCAGCTGAGGAGCCTGGCTCGTGGCTACGGCCGCACGAGGATGCAGGTGCTGAGCCGCTCCGAAGCTGGGCTCTGCTGGGAGCTGCTGGTCTTGGGTGCTTTGGCTGGATGCCAGAGCCAGGGGGCTTTATTCTGGGGTCCTGGCCGGATGATCCAAACGGGTTGTCCAGCTGGCCTCTTGGCATTCCAGTCAGTCAAGGTGAGCTGCTTTCCCAGCTCCGTGGAATAAAATTATTGGGGCCGGACAGTGAAATAACAATATCAAAAAGTAGTCTAAGCTTGACTCTAACACTGCAATTCCTAATAACATGGAAGAGTTGATGGCCTTTTCCTCTAGCCTCTCTCAAGCCAAATTTGGGAAGGACCCTTGCTGGGAGCCCTGGGACAGCTTAGGAGACAGCAGAGCAGCGTATGCATATGTCCACAGGTCAGCGCCCCAAAAAGCCCATCGCTTTTCCGCAGATCTCTACTTCTGCTGCAGGAGGGGCTGCCCAGGATGGCGATGCCCTGACCTGGGGGCACGGCTGCTGGGATTGGCAGCTGGGCAAGATTCCGCAGGTGGGTTCAGCCTGGACGTGCTGGTGGAAACCACATCTGCAGCTCTCCTCCGGCCACGGAGGCTCGCGCCGCTTTCTCCCCTCTGTGGCGGCGTTCACCGGCCTGGCCGTCGGCTGCTGCGGTAGAATAAGCTGGACTTGGCAAGAGCACAGCTATTCCTCGAAGGCGAGTGGAGGGGAGAGTTGCTATTACTCATCAGTCAAAGACTTTCAGCTGGAATAATCCTCCGCTGGCTATGCAGTGTGTCGAGCCGCAGGGTGGGAGGCTGTGAATGCCTCGGGGGCTATTTCTCTGACCCTCACACTCTTCCGTGGAGGGTTGGTGCATCCCTGTTGCGGCCAGGAGCAGGGGAGGAAAAAAAAACCCAGCACAAGGCATGTGGAGGGGGAAGGAGAAGGGAGAGCCGAGGAAGAAGGATGCTCCTGGGTGCTGCAGGAACTGGACTGCGACGGCCACTTTGGCACCTGGCTCTTGCCCAGCTCCCCATCTCCGCTTTGCCTTCCCCTCTCCATGGCACTGGTAAAAAGGGGATGGGGGGTACGGCAGACACCACTGCTCCTGCTCCAGGTCCCCTCCAGGTAGCTTTGGCTGGCAGCTGGGTGCAAAGGGAGGGAGCACTGGTGTGAGACGCGGCATCTCCCCGGCGGCTGCCGTGGAGCTGGGGCAGGGAGCTGCCTCTGCCCGTGTCCGTCCCTGCCCTGCCAGCGTGGCTGATGGCAGCCGCAGCGCTCAGCCATCGTGTGCAGCTTCTCCCATCTTCTCTTTCTGTGCCTTTTTTCCAACCGGGAGAGGTCCCAGATAGAGAAGGAAGAGGGACGGAGCAGAGCAGATGGGAGGCAGAAAACGAGCCTTGTGATGCAGAGCTCATCCCAGTGAGCTCATTACCCTGCGCTGCTTTTAATCACATTATTGCAGTGTGAAGGCCACTGATACATCGCACATATCTAAAATAGAGCTGGGGAGGGACTGTCAGCTCCAGCAGCCTGAGAGAGGCCACAGGAACAGATAAGAATAGGCTGATGCTGGAAAACACATCACTGGGTTGCTTAGTCAAATGCTATATTTAGCAAAGGATTGAAATAACTGTGGTGGTTTTCAGCTGGGCTAATCTGTGAACCCTGGTTGCACTAATACTTGCCCAGTTAATGGTAATGAAGTCAATTAGTGCGGAGCAGTTGGCGGCCAAGGAAAACTCGGCTGTGGGAGATGCGTGCAGTCCCCTCGCTGCCTTTCCCTGCGGACAGTCCTGGGAGCCCACGACTTTCCGCTGGAGGAATGCTGGCTCTTTGCTGCTCTGCCTACAACAGCCTCCCGCCGGGCAGCGGGAAGGATGCGCAGCGACTCCCCGGGGAGCCCGGCAGCCCCCCTTGCTCCCCCGGCCGGGCGGGCGTCAGCATGTGGCCAGCTGGGCTCCAGAAACACGACCTACTCCGCTGAACGGCTTTTGAGAGTCGCATTTAGCGCTTCTTTTTTATTTACAGATTTTTATGTGTATATATATGCATGCAGGAACTTCAGAAGCGGCACGCGTATGCTGGCATAAATGCAGTTAGCAAGCACAAGCGCAGGCAGCTCCACATCTAGCTCGAGTGGGATTCTGAGGGTGTTTTTACGGGGAAGAAAGGCGTGATCGGGGCAATAGCACACCCTGCGCTTTCTGCCCTGTCCTGGAGGCAGCCGACCCGCGGCGGTGAGTGAACACGTGTGCGTGCACAGCCAGCCCTGCCTGTCCCCCCGGCTGCCTCTGGTCCCCCTTGGTCTCGGTCCCCTCCTGGTGCTGGGACCACCCGAATCCTCTGTGGCCTCTTCCCACCGCAGGCGCAGCTCCGACACACGTCTCCTGCCTTTGCTCCATCTCGCCTCCTGATCTCTGGTGCTTCCGCCGTCACTGCGCGTTTCCTCGCCCTCATTTCAAATCCCATCACTGCCTCAGCCTCCTAGGAGAGATAAGGGCTGGGGCGGAGGTAAAACCAGGCCCGTGGTTATTTGCTGACGGCACACGAAGGTAAAAACACCCTTTGCGAATGTGCTGTGGTCGGGACCGTGATGCGCGTCCTCCCCTCCGCAGCTGAGCATCTTGGAGGAGCGTCGGTTGGCACGGGTCGGCACACTCCCCCTCGCCTCCTAAAACCGCAGCGGCTCGGTCGAAGGGGTTTGGCAGAGGGGTGCGGTGCCTCCAGCCGTGGGGAGGTGATTCGGAGGGGCTCGGGAGGGTTCAGCTCTGAGAATGGGCTGAAACCACAGGGGGAACAAGCATTGGCCAGTGCTCGGGCAGCGGCATCTGAAGTGAATGAGCACCGGGGTTTACCCGGGGAGGCTGTTGGCAGAGACAGCATCTTTGCCGAGGAGAGGGAAGGGCGCAGGAGCTCTTAGAGGATGGAAAACCTGCCAGCCAGACCCCAAGCACTGCCCACGGTGGGTCTGAAACAGCCCTGGCATCCAACGATCAAGCATGACTCAGTCCCTTTCCTTTAAAACTGCCAAACCCCATCTACAGTACAGACAGAGCTGGGGTGTTCTTAGCAGAAGGATGGGAGATGGGATCATACAGTGAGATGCCCCCATTTCTGCTGTGGAAGGGTGCGTAGAAGGTGTCTGGATGTCAGGAGCCCTCCTAAACGGGAGGTTTTCTGCAAGCGGGGCTGAGAGGAGTGCTTGAGAAGTGATTTTATGAGGTTCTTGTTGTTAATTTGGATCTTGATTCAGATACCAGAAGTGTTTTCCATATTTTCCAGGCACCCATCTGTCACAGTGATGAGCCCTGCACAGTACTTGTCAGCAAATAAATGAAATATTCTTGTGAGATTCACCGCATTTAATGCTGGGAGATGAGATCTGGCTTGTGAGATACTTATACCTCATGCCGCTTATCTTATTTTGTACAGATTTTTGTTCTGGTATTTTAATAGATATCGGTTTGATTGTGTAAAATAATACCCTAGAACATAAATAACCGGGCAGAGTCCTAGAGATGATATTGTGGGGAGCGGGTTGCACTGGGATGAAGACCACGGCCGTGCATCTCCCAGAAGCCAGAGAGGTTGCAGCGAGGGTCTTGGGCGTGATGGGGATGGTGGGACTGGCAGCCAGGAGCTAACTGGGGAAGCTGGGAAGCCTCTGGGACCGCCAGCTCCCACCGAGGTTCTCAGACCTCCGAGTTGCTGAACAGGGGATTTGTGTGCAACCGTGATGCTGAAGCTCGCTGGCTCCGTCGTTAAAAAAAAACCCCAGTGGCGCTGGGGGATTCAGCATTTAATTAACTTGCCAAGCGGTAACGTTGACCAAAATTACATGGGAAGACTGCTATTTTAGTTAATTACAGTTTTGTTGTTGCCCATTAGTAAATTAAAACAATTGCAGGGTAAAACCTGGCAGAGGTTGGCGAGCGCGGCTGCGGCCACCTGCCAGCGGCTGCCAGAGCTGGGGGCAGGGAGCCGGGCGCACCCCCAAGCACGCAGACCCCCGACGCGTGCCACCCCCCCCCCGTCCCCTCCCCGCGTATCGCCCCGGAGTATTGCAGCAGCAGCCCGGGGGGGCTCCCGTGCGAGCAGGGCTGCGCAAATCCTCCCTCGCCCCCCGGGAGGGAGCGCGGGCAGCCATCGGCACGGCAATCGCCGCCCCTTCAGCCGAACCTGCGGGAATTGCGGCTGCGTCCTGCGTTTCCCAATGCTGCTCGCGTGGTGGGCAAATAACAGCCGGGATCGTTGTCACCGCTCGGACGCGATGCCTCGAGCGAAGCCGCCCGCTCTCGGTCGCCGGCTGGGGCTGCCTTGCACCCGGGGCTCTGTCCTGCCCCGCATGACGGCAGCAGCTCCCTTTCTCGCTCTAGAAACCTCCTTTTTCCATAACTCTTCTGCAAATCCCAGTGGTTTGGGAGCGACGAAAGCTGGGAGGCTGAGGGGGCAGGGCGGTGACCCTCCCGGGGTGTAAGCTGACAACCTGGCTGGGCTGGGCAGCCCCCCGGCGCCTTCGCCCCCCTGCCTGCCCGGCTGGCCGGTTTCCAGCGTGCCCTGCCGTGCCAGCGCCTCTTCATTTAAGATGGCATCTCAGGCGCGCTTTGGTTTCATCCCTCTTTTTAATTATTGATGCTTTTCTTTGCCTGGAGCCCGCTCTGCATCTCGGCAGCATCGCCTGTGCGCTGCCGGTCTTCCCTGCAAGCCGCGGTCTTCACCGGCCCCAGCTCCCCGTCACCTGCGCTCTGCGTGGTTAAACCCCCCCTGCCCACCGCCACAGTGCACCCTCGGGCAGCAAACCTCGGTGTCGAGCAAGCCCCCGTCCTTGTCCTGATCAGGGCCATGGTTTCCAGCATCTTTAAGCATGGAGACTCAGACAGGCACTGCTGTGCCTTTGCCGTAAGCTCCTTACCCGCTTACCGCCCCGGCGAGGGGCACCCTGGCTTCCTGGGCATCCAACGGCTTGGACATGTAAAGCACTAAATACAGCCTAATTATTATTATCTTCATGGGATCTGGTTAATCTCGATAGGGATTTACAAGCTGTTAGGAAACCAGCCGGTCGTCGACTGTTTGCATTTTTCTAGGGGCAGCTTAATCCCGTTGGCCGCGTTAGCTGGGAAATGCCCGTGGCCAAGTTCTACGTTCGGGGGAGCTGCTCCAAAGCCAGTCCCTCGGAGAGGGAGCGGAGGTGCTGCAGGACAACCAACCACACACAAGGCCGCAGGACCGCGGGAGAGGGACGGGGCATTTGTCACCGGCAGAGCGGAGGGCACTGGGACGGGGCTGTGAGGTGCCTCAGGCACAGCATCTTCACTGAGCCCCTGGGTTTTTAGCATCCAGCAGCACGACGGGTGTCAGTGCCGGGTGTCGGTGGGGCTGCAGAGGTCTCTTAAAGATGGGGACCAAGCGCTTGGAGGGGTTTGCCAGAGGTGGTCCTACTGGGCGCGGGTGGCTTTGCTTGCCTCCTGTCTCCCCGCAGCTGCTAGGGGTAGGATTTCTTGCCCCCCCCGTGTGCGTGTAGGAGCCAGGCAGCTTGCAGCTCATGCTGCTGGAGGTGTTCACTGCAGCAAGTGCCAGGACGTGATGGCAAACGCTGCGCTGGCTGCTGCGGCACGGTGTACACAGGGCTCCGCGCAGCGCTGGCTGCTGACGGCGCCGGGGGCTTTTCTACAGCTCAGGAAAATTCAGTTATCCCTTTGCTGGTTTTCTGCCATCCGAGGCTATAACCACATAGTGATTTTCCATAGGGGTTCAGACTAAAGCACGGGGTGCTGGACTGTCGGCAGGGTCTCCCCAGCATGGGAGACCCCAGAGTTGCCAAAAGAAAAGCCAGGAAGAGAAAATGCAAACTCAGTATATGCCAGTCTCTCATCCTGGGCGTCTCCCGGGGCTTGGCCGGCACCTCTCCCGGCTGTCCAAGGCTAAGGGCCAGTTCCGCCTGTGACCTTCCCCGGTTTCTGCCTTCCCTCTGTACCCGTACCTTTCTGCCTGCTGTGAAAGGCAAGGGGCATTCCAGAGTGGAGTTCCACAATCTTTTTGGCAGGGCTGTTTTTACCAGAGATTGTTCCCTTATCCACTTTCCGGTGCGGTCCCATGAAGAGTCAAGCTGTCTCATCTGTGAGAGCAGGATGGCGGGGCGAGCTGCTCAAACGGGGGCAGCTGCCAGGAGGAATGTCTGTGGAGCCACAGCTGGGAGGAACCTGAGGGAGGATGCTCAGACCAAGCTGTGGAGCCATCAGATCCCCACGGCACAGATCAGTCCTGTGCTCGCCTGGTCTTGGAGGACCCCTGAGCCTCATCCTGATGAGATGACACCAGCAGGTCCTCTCCGCTGATGCCTGCCTTGCACCGCGGTGCTGTGCCTTGCCTGCATGGACTCGGGGAGGTGCTGGTGGGGCAGTGTGGAGTCTCCAGTCCAGCCTCCCATGCAGAGCAGGGCAGTCACCAACACAAGGGACTTTGTCTAGCAAGGTATTGAAGCCCCTCCAAAGGTGGAGAGCCCATGGTGACATTCCCTCAGCAAAGGGGCTTTTCCTAATGTCCACCCTGAATCTCTGCTCTTGGAAAGCACGTACATCTGTACCCAGGCAAACCTGGACAAAAGGAGTGTATCCGTCCGGGATGCTACACGTTTTGGAGGGTGTCCTGCCGTCATGGTTGTCCCAGCAGGCCACTGGCCAGAGCATGTGTGACTCCTGCCTCTTCACGGGCACAAGAGCCACCTCCTTGGATGGGACCTGGTTGGCACTCAGTGTCTGCAGTTGGCACTTGGTTGGCCTTCCATAGTCATCCTTGGCTTGAATTTTGCCCTGGAAGGGCAAAAGCAGCTGTGCCCATCTCCTCGTCTAGAGCTTCCCAGCCACCACGGTCTGGCAGGGTGGGACATCAGGAACATGAGCAATGCCCCATCCAGGGAGTGTGTTAAGGGCCTGGATGGGGCAGGCTGGGTAGTTCAAGGTGGGCTGATCTGCTCTGGTTCCTGCAGGACTAAGCTGGGAGCTGGCATGATGGTGTGGCAGAGAGGGACAGGCAGGAGCTGAGCTCTGCATCATGCCTCCCCCTTGCTGCTAGCATCAAGGAGGGAGCTTTGGTGAAGAAAAATGGGATTCCTGAAAGAAAAATGAAAGGCCGCGTATTTCCACGAGGCAGGGATTCAATTTGTGTCATGCAATCACATTTCCTTCTGCAGTCTGAAATAATTACACAGCGGAGCAGGGTGAGGAGATCTGATTCAGAGGCACAGGGACAAGAGCGAGTTCTGAAATAAAAGAAGACAAATGCAATCATTAACATACAATAGGCTGCACTTTCCCCTTAATTAGACTTTCTTTCTGATTAAGCAGTAATTAAATATTACCATGCTGAAAGGGATTTTTTTTATGGCCCTCCGAATCCCTAATATATTCTGAAGATGTTTGTGTGAAGAGCAGGGGCTGCTGCGGGGTGGGGAGGATGGGGGGGAGGACGTTGCACGCCTGCCCTTTCCCCACAGAAGAAGTCCTCCTGCCCCCCTGCTCCCCGGCGAGCGAGGGCTGGATGGCTGCTCCTGGTCCAGATTGCCGTGCGAGCAAAGAAGTGTCTGTGGGGAAGCCCACTACCCCCGGCCACCACCAGCTGCAAAGCATCTCCAGCATCTCATCGAAACGGGGCACTCCTGGGCGTGGGTTGCAGGTGCCAAGCCCGTTAGGCTGCTGCCGTCCCGTAGGTATGGCTTTCAGAGTCGTAGAACAGAATCACAGGATCATTTAAGCTGGAAAAGCCCCTTAAGATCGTCGAGTCCAACCGTTAACCTAACACGGCCAAGTCCACCGCTAACCCGTGTCCCTAAGCGCCACGCCTGCGCGTCTTTTAAATACCTCCAGGGATGGTGACTCAACCATCCTGTTCCAATGCTTGACAACCCTTCGGTGAAGAAATTTTTCTTACTATCCAATCTAAACCTCCCCTGGCACAACCTGAGGTCATTTCCCTGAGGCCGTGTTGGTGAACCTCATCTTCTACATGGAGACCATGGCCTCTGTGGGCCCAGGAGATGCAGCTGGCTTGCAGCCCCGGTCCCAGGCTGGTCCAGCTGAAGACCAAAACTACCTCTCTAACAGTGTGACAGGTCCCCTGGGGCCAGCCGCCCCCCGAGGTTGGCCACCCCGAGCTTTGGGAGCAATGGATCAGCAAAAGAAGAGTCTGGGAAAAGGACCCGGAGCATATCAGGCTGTTAGCAGCAAAACCAAAAAGATTTAAGATAATGAAACATCAAAAGGGAAGGAAATGTCAGGCCCCTATTCCTGGACATTCCTGGGTGAGTAAAAATAGCCCTTGGAAGACCCAGGGGGGAAAAGTGCTTGTGGTCTTTTAATGCAGAGCCCCTGCCGTAGCCCCGCGGGCTCTCTGCCACTCACAGCCCCGTTGGCACGCAGCTTTTTCCAGGCCATAAAATGACGGCTCTTGCTGAGAATTTCACTAGATGAGATTGTCTTGTTCTTTTTCCCGCACAGCGTGTACTTTGGGTAATATCTTTGGGAAATTTTTGCCTACTTATGTACCCAGTATTTTCTGATAACCTAGAAAAAAAGATCCTTGAGTATTATGATTATGCTATTAAAACTTTATTGTATCGAGCAAAACAAATCAGTGTGAGAAAGAAGCTGTATGGAGCCTGAGAAGTGTTAAGCTACAAGAACAATCTGCCTTCACTGTTTAATTTCATTTAAAACTGAAATACCAGCAAGAATGGAGATGAAAAGAGCCAGTGATGCTGAGGTGTTGTGGGGAAGAGTTTGAAATCCCCGTGTTGTAGCCATGGTCCTTCTGGCTGAACCCCCAAGGTCTGGATAAGGGTAGGGGTAGGTTTAAGCTGAATGGTTGGTCTCCTCTACATGGTTTGAGGGGTACGGCTCAACGCCGCGTGAGCCCCTCCGCAGCCTGCGCTGGTGTTTCAGCGCTTGCCTGCTCACTGCCTGGCCTCTCCGAAGCGGGTTACTTGGTTTGGGTGGGCTCAGTCCTTTGCACCATCGCCATATATCCCATCAGCTGAACTTCGCGGTGATGTCCCTGCTGGGACGAAGCTCCCCGAGCTTGAACAGAACTTTTCTCTCTTTTGCAGAAGAACGAATGGCTGTGCTTGAACTGCCAAACTCAGCGGCTGCTTGAAGGCAGCCTCGGCGACCCTGCCCCGATGCCGCTGCCTGCCCCAAAGCAACCGCCCACCGGCTCCCCGTGGCACCAGCCGCCAGCCACCGGCCAGCAGCAGAGACCGCCTGCACCAGTGCCCGCCGAGCCGGCGGCACCCCCTGAGCGGCAGCCCTCACCCGCCAAGAGCCTCCAGGCTGCCGAGCAGAGCAGGACCCCGAGCCCTGCCCCAGCAGAGAAGAAGCCCCCGGTGCCGACAGAGGAAAAGCTGCTGCCCAAAGCTGCCCCAGAGCCTTCCAGAGCTCCTGAGAGCGCCGTGCCGAAGGGGAAGAGTGTGACCCCCAAACCAGAGGTGGAGAGCAAGGAGAGCCGGGCACCCTCCGAGGCACCCCGGGCGAAGGAGCAGGAGGTGAGCTCTCAGGGTGCGTCCAGCTCCGAGCATCCCTGGGGACTGCATCCAGCCCCGGGCTGGCGTGGCGCTGAGCCATGCCTTCGCTGGCGGCCATGCTCAGAAACAGGGGGGTTTACTCCGAGTCAGAGCAGAAACGGTGTCCTCGAGGCCGTTTGCCTTGGGAAATGGCCTTTTGGGAAACAATGAGCTCAAAACACTGCTGTCTCAGCACTTCCAAACCGCTGAGGAATTTCGCAGGCTCTATAGCAGCATGCTGGTATTTGCCTTCTCCTTGTTATGATTACATCAGTTTGGGCATAACACAATAGTTCAGGTTGGCTTTGGCCTTTGGATTTGTTTTAAAACAATATAAGGGCAGTTGACTTTGTTGTCAAATGGAAAACTCGTTTCACATTTCATGTTGCAGCAGCGGGCATTTTTCAAGTTCCTCATCCCACCTTTTTTAAAATTCAATACAATTTGGGGAAACATTTGGCTGCTTTGGGATGGTTTTCCCCTGTGAGCAACCATCCCAGCAGCAGCCAGCACAGCTGGGAGGGAACGGCTGCCCCAGGGAAAAGGCACCTCGCATCCCTGTCTGCTGGCTTCCGAAATCAAGTAAGGTCCATGGTGCCTCCGTGGGGGTGACGGGCCCTGCCGGTAGCACTGGGGCCAGGAGTGACGGCGCTTTCCCTGCGGCCTGGAGGCTTGCCCCCATGCTGCCTAGTGGTAATGTCAGTTAAAAAGGCCTGTTTATTTCTGCTGGCATCTAACGAGGATCCTGGGGGCCGCGCGGCTTCTAAAGGCTGCTTTGCAGGGCTGTCAGTCAGGGAAATTAAAGTTCGTTAAAAGGCGGCTATCACCCGTGGCGGCCACCGGCAAAGCTCCTGTCCTCTCAGTGCCACCGCACCAGGGGCACTAGGGCTGCCTCCTCCCCAGACCCACACCCCGATTACCAGTGCTTGGGCTTCTCCCCGTGCAGGCAGCTCCCGCCTGGGGAGAGCGGCAGGCAGCTCTGCCCTTGTGTCCCTTCCCCAGGGAAGGGCATGTGGCCATTGGTACCCCCAGGCTTATGGCTGGGGCTCAGCCACCACTGGCTCTCTAAGTGGTGGGTAGTAGAAAAATCGGTATTGCCATTAGACAGCCTTCTCTTGTTAGTTATCGGGGAGATAACGCTGACAGGGCCCAGTTTTTTAAACATATTTATGAGTCCTGTGATGCCCTTGCCCCCAGGGACATTTGCCGTGCCATCCCCTGCTTGCAGCACACTCCATCAGCTGCTTTCGTTAGCACGCAGACAAAGTGCTGACGAGCCATTGAGGGGGGACACGCAGGGCAGCCCCCAGTCTCCCTGCTGGGCTGGCTCTCAACGCTGCCCAGATCTCCCGCGTGCTCCCCGGGGGAGGATTTAGGGGGAAGCAGCTCTGGAGCCGCCCAGGTCTGACGCTGTGCTCTCCCTCGCCCGCAGGATGGGAGCAAGCCTTACCCCCCGGACCTGTCCCGCAGCCCCCAGAGCCTGAGCGACACCGGCTACTCCTCCGACGGCATCTCCAGCTCGCAGAGCGAGATCACCGGCCTGGTGCAGCAGGAGGAGGAGAAGCTGAGCGGCACTGGGCTGGCCGGGCAGAGCCCCCCCAGCCCCTCAGAGCTCACCAAGCTGGAGAGCAGCATGCGGCCCCTCCTGGAAGGCCGGGGTGCCCCGCCGGAGCCCGCCGAGCGCGGCAAAGGCTGCCCAGAGCCGCGGGAGGAGCAGCGGCAGCGGCAGCGGCCACGGTACCTCTCCATCACCCCCGAAGCCTTCGACTCGGATGAGGAGCTGGAGGACATCCTGGAGGAGGATGAGGACTCGCTGGAGTGGGAGAACCAGCGGGAGCGGCGGGAGAGCGCGGAGTCCTCGGATGAGTTTGGCAGCAAGCTGCGGCACGACTATGTGGAGGATAGCAGCGAGGGGGGCTTCTCCCCAGTGCCCCCCCGGCCCAAGGGCCGAGAGGCGGAGGTGAGCGATGAGGAGTTCATGCGGAGGCAGATCCTGGAGATGAGCGCGGAGGAGGACAACCTGGAAGAGGAGGAGGAGGAGGACGAGGAAGGCTACAGGCGCACCAAGTACGGCGTCCCCAAAGCCGGGCAGAAGGCCGAGGTGGAGAAGGGCAAAGAGCCGGTGTCAGCCAAGCGGCGCCTGCCACACGGTCCTGGCAGCCTCTACAAGGAGGAGAGGAAGGACCTGGAGGAGGGGGAGGGTGACGACTTGAGCACAGCCCAGGGCGGGCTGCGGCGCTTCAAGACCATCGAGCTGAACAGCACGACCGGCTACGGCCGGGAGATGGAGATGGGCCAGGAGGTGGACGCCAGCCTGGACCGGGAGCCCGAGCTGGAGATGGAGAGCCTGACGGGCTCCCCCGAGGAGCGCTCCCGGGGTGAGTACTCCTCCACCCTGCCGGCCACAACGCCCAGCTACACCTCAGGCACCTCGCCCACCTCCATCTCCTCCCTGGAGGAGGACAGCGACAGCAGCCCCAGCCGCCGGCAGCGGCTGGAGGAGGTGAAGCAGCAGAGGAAGGCTCGCCACCGCTCCCACGGCCCCTTGCTGCCCACCATCGAGGACTCGTCCGAGGAGGAGGAGCTGCGGGAGGAAGAGGAGCTGCTGCGGGAGCAGGAGAAGATGCGGGAGGTGGAGCAGCAGCGCATCCGGAGCACGGCACGCAAGACCAAACGCGACAAGGAGGAGCTGAGGGCCCAGCGGAGGAGGGAACGCTCCAAAACCCCCCCCAGCAACCTCTCTCCCATCGAGGACGCCTCCCCCACTGAGGAGCTGCGGCAGGCGGCGGAGATGGAGGAGCTGCACCGCTCCTCCTGCTCTGAGTACTCGCCCTCCGTCGACTCGGAGGCTGAGAGCTTTGACGCCGTGACCTCCAAGCTGTACAAGTCAGGCAGTGAGTACAACCTGCCCACCTTCATGTCCCTGTACTCCCCGACGGAGAAGGGGGAGAGTGGCCCCAGCCAGCCCGCCAGCAAGCCCCTCAAGAGTGCTGAGGAAGCCTACGAGGAGATGATGAGGAAGGCAGAGATGATGCAGAAGCAGCAGGTCCAGCAGGCCCAGCCGGCCGTTTCCTACAGCGGCACCTACCAGCAGGTCAGCTACCGCGGCACCGAGGGTCAGAACGGCTTTGAGTACCAGTACGCCGAGGAATACCGGTACGACGGCGGCCCTGCGCGCCCCTCCCAGCCCAGCTACCCAAGCACCCTGCCGAAGGCAGGAGCAGTGTACGAGGAGATACTGCAGACCTCACAGAGCATCTCCAGGATGCACCAGTCCTCCTCCTTCGACCTGGCCCTCGAGCAGGGAGAGAAGGCGAAGGGGCAGGAGGAGGTGTACCAGGAGAAGCGCTTCCTCAATGCTGAGAGCGCCTACGCCGACCTGATGAAGCAGAACGGCGGTCCGCTCACCCCTGGCACCAGCCCCACGCAGCTCTCCGCTCCCGTCTCCTTTGCCGCCTCTGACAGCAGCACGGGCAAGGCCGTTCCCGACGTCCGGGTCACCCAGCATTTTGCGAAAGAGGGGCAAGACCTCGCCAAGCTCCAGAGCGCCCCGGCAGCGCCCAGCCCGGTGTCCAAGGCTGCCGCCACTCCTTACGCCTACAGCAAAAGTGCCAGCACAGGGACGGCAGCTGCGGGCGGCCCCGGGAGCGCGCCGCGGAGCTACAGCTCCCCAGCTCCTGAGGCCCCATCCGTAGCCGGCAGAAGCTACAGTCTGGTGAAAAGCACCGTCAGCTACGGCTCGCAGACAGAGGACGCTGGCAGAAGCAAGGCGGTGGTAGAGATCAGCGTGCAGACGGCCAGGGAGAAGCTCCCGGCTGCGAGCGACGGCAAGCCCCCGCCACCCAAGACGTACCCCTTCTTCAAGAGCTCCAGCCCTCCGCTCTCGCCCACCTCCCCCACGCAGAGTCCCACCCGCGCCGCAAAGGCCACGGCAGAGTTTTCCACGCAGACGCAGAGCCCCCTCCTCCCCTACGAGAGTCCCGCTGCCGGCCCTGCCACCTCTTCCCCCATGGTGGCACAGGGGACGCAGACGCCGCACCGGGCGGGCTCGCCGCGCCTGGCCCGGCAGCCCTCCTCCCAGGATTCCCCCTTTATGCTGATCACGCTGGCGGCTGACGCGGCCAGCCAAACCAAGCCAGCCAGCTCCGGCTCCTTGACGTCCCCCACCTCGTCCCCCACCAGGCCGAGCCGGCAGCTGCCGGCACACGCCTACAGCCAGGCACCGGAGCCAGAGCAGCCGCCAGGTGCCTATGTCAGGGCGCAGGCGGTGAAGGAGCACGCCCAGAAGGCACCCGCTGTGACTTCAGCCGCCGACGGCATCGCGGGGCTGTACAGTTGGGGAGCGCTCCCTGCGGAAAACATATCCCTCTGCCGCATCTCCTCCGTACCTGGCACGTCCCGGGTCGAGCCAGGGCCCAAGGCACCGAGCACTAACGCCGTGGACTTACGGACTGCGCTGAAGTCCGCCCCCATCATCATCACAGACCAAGGCATGGATCTCACCTCCTTGGCCACCGAGGCCAGGAAGTACTGCCTGACCTTGGACCACATCCCAAGCCGGCAGTCCACGGCCATCCAGCCTTTGATCATCAACCTCAACGCCCAGGAGCAGCCCCATGCCATCATCGCGGCAGCCAGCACCGCCGGCCTGGCCATCGCCTCCCCCATGCTCCTCTCGCAGCCCAAGCAGCCCGTGGTCTATGGAGACCCTTTCCAGAGCCGGGTGGACTTCGGGCAGGGGACCGGGAGCCCGGTGTGCTTGGCGCAGGTGAAGCAGGTGGAGCAGGGCGTCCAGACGGCCGCTGTCAGAGCCAGCGGGGCAGCCAGCGGCAAGCCCGAGCCCGCCGCTGCCCCCCAGACTAAGTTTGCAAGGTACGGCATGCCGGGCCAGATGGTGAAGAAGGACGTGCTCATCACGCAGACTGGCGGGGCGCAGAATGTCGGCGGCCTCCCGCAGCCTTTCCCGCCGGAGCCAGGCTCAGAGCTGTACCGGGCAGTGCCAGTGGAGCTGAAAAGCCAGAGCCCTCTCCTTGCCCTGGGCAGCAAGAAGTCCCAGGTGATGATGGTGCAGATGGAGGAGGCAGCAGCCAGCCCGGTGACCAAAGTGCTGAAGGAGGAGCCGCCGGCCAACGTGCTGGACCTCACGGGCGTGAAGCCAGAGAGCCAGGTGGCCTGCT
This sequence comes from Aviceda cuculoides, assembly GCA_035590195.1. Lineage (NCBI taxonomy): Eukaryota > Metazoa > Chordata > Aves > Accipitriformes > Accipitridae > Aviceda > Aviceda cuculoides. The sequence goes on along the minus strand of JAVJGG010000037.1, from coordinate 4,594,503 downwards.
GTGACGTGGTCTACAAGTTCCCCTTCGGAGGCAGCTGCACCGGCGCTTTCAACCCCACCTCCAAGATGCCGGAGAAGAAAGCCACGGAGGTAGCGGCACCCAGCCGGAAAGCCGGCGGGCCCCTCTACGGCAGCAGAGAGCCAGAGCTGCCCGAGACCTTCCCCTACCGGGAGCAGCCTGCCCCGGCGCCTGTGCTCTACGAGGAACAGAAGTTTTACCCCGCCGGCACCTTCGGCCGCCTCTACTCCTCCATGTCGGACACAAACCTCTCTGAAATTGGGATGAACTACTACCCCATGAAGGGGGATCAGCCCTTCCCCTCCCCGGCGGGTGATGCCGCCGTGGACCTCAGCACCATGAAGCACTCCTACAGCGTGGGCTTCGCCGAGGGGGGTTACCTGGGCCAGGGGCTACAGTACGGCTCCTTCTCCGACCTCCGCCAGCCGGCAGAGCTGCTGGGCCACCCGCTCCCCATGCGGAGGTACAGCTCAGCCTCCAACATCTACTCCGACTACCGCTTCTCGCCCCGAGGGGACCTGGCCAGCTTCCAGGAGTCCAGCCTGGCCCACTACAGTGCCACCACGGCACGCGAGATCAGCCGCATGTGCGCCGCTCTCAACTCCATGGACCAGTACGGGGGCCGGCACGCCAACGGCCCCGACCTGCTCCCCTACGGTCCCGGTGCCGGGCCGGGGGGCACGGGGGGGCTAGCGGCTCAGCAGCAGGGTCCTGCGCCACCCAAACCCGGCGGGATGTACAACCCCACCTTCCCCGAGGGGCGGCAGGGCTTTGGCAGCCTGGCACAGTACAACATCCCCGGCGTCCGCCTGGGCGCCGTCCGGCAGATGTTCCCTTCCACCGCCACCGTGCGGGCCGCCGACGGCATGATCTACTCCACCATCAACACGCCCATTGCCTCCACGCTGCCCATCACCACCCAGCCCGCCTCGGTGCTGCGGCCCATGTTTCGCGGGCTGTACAGACCCTATGGCCCGGGCGGCGTGGCGGCGGTCCCGCTGGCCAGCCTGGCCAGGCTGCCCGTCGTCACCCCACGTGTCCCACTGGCGGCACAGGGCCTCTACCGCTACCCGGCCCCCAGCCGGCCGGCCCCGGCAGCCTCGCTGATGGAGACGCCCGTCTACCTGGGCAAGCCCGTCAGCACGGCACCGCCGGCGGCAGGTGCCGGTCCAGCTCCCACAGCCCCCGCCGCCCCCTCGGCTGGCTTGCAGCGAGCGGAGCCGGCAGCGGCTGCTCCCCGTGCTGAGGGGCCGGCGGCCCCGGCGGCCGGCAAGGACAGCGGTCAGGCGGCCGCGGTGGCCCAGCCGCCGCTGGACGGGGCTCAGCGGGAGGAGCGGGAGCGGGAGGAGGAACGGCAGCGCAAGCAGCAGGAGCACGTGCTGCAGCTGGAGCGGGAGCGCGTGGAGCTGGAGAAGCTGCGGCAGCTGCGGCTGCAGGAGGAGCTGGAGCGGGAGCGCGCGGAGCTGCAGCGGCACCGGGAGAAGGAGCAGCTGCTGGTGCAGCGGGAGCTGCAGGAGCTGCAGTGCATCAAGCAGCAGGTGCTGCAGCAGCAGCAGGAGGAGCGGCACGCGCAGCTGGCGCTGCAGCGGGAGCAGCTCGCCCAGCAGCGCCTCCAGCTCGAGCACATCCACCAGCTCCAGCACCAGCTGCAGCAGCAGCTGGAGGAGCAGAAGCGGCAGAAGAGCGCCTTCCCCGCGCCCACCGAGCCCCCCGCCCGCCCGCCCGAGGGGCCCGCCGAGGCACCGCGGGGCCTG
>JAVJGG010000037.1:4567907-4582827 GCA_035590195.1 Aviceda cuculoides | reverse complement strand
AACTGCCCCAGCACCGCAACCCCACGCAGTGCCCCCAGGACTCACCATCTCCCCTATGTACCCCAGTAACTGTCCCCCGGTACCCTCGTACCCACTGGTACCCCGGTAACTGCCCTGGCTCTGCACCCCCAGTACTGCCCCCGGTACCCCAGTAACTGCTCCCCTACCCTTGTCATCCCTCTCCATGTACTACAGTAACTGCCCCCCAGTACTCTCCTAATCCTGCCATGTACCCCCAAAACTGCCCCAGCACTGTACCCACAGGTACTGCCCCCAGCACCCCAGTAATGCCCCCAGTACCCTCCTAACCCCCCCCTGCCCATGTACCCTGGTGCACCACTGTCTGCCCCCTGTGCCCCACTGCTCCCTGGTTCTTGCTCACCCCTGCCCCGCACCCCGGCATGGCCCCACGCCTCCAGCCCACCCCCGGCGCGTTCCGCAGGTGCTGTCGAGCACGGAGGAGATAGTGGAGCTGTACCGGGAGCTGAGCCGGCACCCGGGGCTCAGCGCCGCCTGCCTCGGCCCCGACATCACCACCCAGTATGGGGGCAAGTACTGCAGCCTCTACACCGGTACGGGGATGGGGTGGCCCCCTGGGGAGCCCGGGGGTGTCCGGGGGGTCTCCGCCTGCCCGGCGGGGATGCAGCAGTTGTCCTCACTCCGCTCCTCGCAGAGTGGTTGCAGCGGGACCTGGCGCGGGCCGAGAATGTCAAGTTCTGCCGCCAGTACCTGATCTTCCATGATGGGGCCTCTGTCGTCTACTCGGGGCCTGCCGGCACCTGCTCTGAGATCAAGGACGAGTGAGTGCCATCCCGTCCCCGGCGTCCCCTCGGGGTGCCGATGGCTGGGGGGGGCTGACGGGCGCCCGCCCACCTGCAGGCTGCTGAGCCGGGAGTCCCCCAGCGGGGCGCTGAAGGCTGTCCTGCGCAAGGTCCCCAGCAAGGAGAAGGAGAAGGAGAAGCAGTTCCTGGAGGTGAGGGGGTCAAGGAGGGGGGCTGGATCCACGCTGGGGTTCGGGGCTGGATCCACGCTGGGGCTCGGGGCCGCCGCGGCATCTCTGCCCCCAGGTCTGGGATCAGAACTGCAAGGTGAAGAGCATTGACCTGACAGCGCTGGACAAGCACGGCAGCATCTACGACGATGGTGAGGGGCCGGGGGATTGCCAGGGGATGCTGGGGAATGTGGGGTCCTGGGGGGAGGGGGTGGCAAGTGCCTGACCTGCCCCTGCAGACCAGTTTGGCTGCCTGGCCTGGTCGCACTCGGAGACTCACCTGCTCTACGTGGCGGAGAAGAAGCGTCCCAAGGCTGAGTCGTTCTTCCAGAGCAAAGCTCCCGAGCTGGGTGCCTCCGACGAGGACATGGGGCACCCCAAGAAGGAGGATGCACCCCTCAAGGTGGGGTCCCTCTGCCCCGGGGCTGGCAGTGGCCGGCAGGGCGGCCATGGGCCTGATGGGGCTGTGCCACAGGGCGAGCAGTTCGTGTACCATGAGGACTGGGGGGAGGCACTGAGCACCCGCAGCGTGCCCGTCCTCTGCGCCCTGGACATCGAGGGCAGCAGCGTCTCGGTGCTGGAGGGCGTCCCAGAGCACCTCTCTCCCGGACAGGTCAGGATGGGGAGCTTCAGGGAACTGGAGAAGAGAGGTTTTGGGGGGCAGTGGTGGACTGAGCTGCCTGTCCCCCCTCTCCCCGCAGGCTTTCTGGTCCCCCGGTGACACCGGTGTGGTGTTTGTGGGCTGGTGGCACGAGCCCTTCCGCCTGGGGCTGCGGCACTGCACCAACCGCCGGTGAGTCCCCGTGGGGCACCCCACCCCACAGCCAGGCCCCCCGGCCCCATGGTGACACCCATCTCTGCCGGCAGGTCAGCACTCTTCTACGTGGACCTGACGGGCGGGAGATGTGGTGAGCAGCGCGTGCCCCAACCATACCGGTGCCCTGGCTCCCCACAGCCCCTCACCATCCCCTTGTGCCCATGCAGAGCTGCTCTCCGAGGACACCAGGGCCGTGTGGTCCCCCCGGCTCAGCCCTGACCGCTGCCGCATCGTCTACCTGGAGAACGACGCCCTGGGCCCCCACCAGCAGTGCAGCCGCCTCCGCATGGTGAGCAGCACTGGGGGGGACACTGGGGAGGTGGCAGGGTGCCTGTGCCGGGGCAGGGGCTGGCAGGAGGGCAGCGGTGCCCTCTCCCCGGGCTGCAGCGGGGGCAGGTGGGCTGAGACCCTGCAAAACTCACCCCATGCCATGTCTCCCACAGTACGACTGGTACACCAAGCACACCAGCACAGTGCTGGAGGCCGTGCCACGGCAAGCATGGGGTGAGTACAGCCCTGGTGGTGGCAGTGGGGGGCACAAGGGGGTGCTGAGAACCATCGCTTTCATTGCAGGCGCCTTCCCGGGCATCTACTGCAGCGCTCTGCCGGGGCTGTGCTGGGCGGCCGACAGCCGCAGGCTTGTGCTGGATACGGCCCAGCGCAGCCAGCAGGTGAGGGCTGCCATGCTGGGACGGCAGGGGGGCACGCGGAGGGCCAGGCCGGGTCAAGGCTCTGCTGGACTCTGCCCTCATGCCCCTAGGATGTGTTTGTGGTGGACACGGTGACGGGCACCACAACCTCGCTGACGGCCGGTGAGTGAGTGCCAGGCCAGTGGGGCCATGCCGGTGGCCAGGACCGGGGAAGGGGTCACACCTGCAGGTCTGACCCCACCCTCCTCCCCAGATGCCCCCCAGGGAAGCTGGTCTGTCCTCACCATTGACCGGGACCTCTTGGTGGCCAGGTTCTGCACCCCTAGCTGCCCGCCGACGCTGGTAAGGTAACACCCCCCTCCCCAGCGCCCACCAGCCCCTCGGCGCTGGCACCGACTCTTCTCCTCGCTCAGAAAGTGGCCATACTGCCCGACACCGGCCGGGAGGCGCAGGCGCGGTGGGTCTGCCTGCAGGACGTACCCCCCATGCCTGGCATCAGCTGGGGCATCCGCACCCTGCAGCCCCCGCCGGAACAGGAGCACCCCCAGTACGGTGAGTGCCCGGGGGGACTGGGCCAGCCTCTGCCACCTTTGCTGAGCTCTGACCCCCCACACACACACCCCTCCACAGGGGGCCTGGACTTTGATGCCATCCTCCTCCGCCCAAGCGAGGGTCCCGCTGCCCAGAAGCCCCCCTTGGTCGTGATGCCCCATGGTAAGAGCTTGCCCCCCTCCACGTGTCCCTACCCTGGTTGGGCAGAGTCACCCCTCTTTTGCCTTTGCCTTTCGCAGGAGGTCCCCACTCTGTCTTCACGGCCAGCTGGATGCTGTACCCGGCGGCGCTCTGCCGCATGGGCTTCGCCGTGCTGCTGGGTGAGTGATGCTGGGGGGCCCGGGCGCTGCTGGGTGGCACAGCGCCCACGGTGGGCCGGGTCAGGGAGAGGAGGGGCTCTGACGCTGACTCCCCCCGCAGTGAATTACCGCGGCTCGCTGGGCTTTGGCCAGGACAGCGTGGCCTCCCTGCCAGGCAACGTGGGCACGCAGGATGTGCATGATGTGCAGGTATGGTCCTGGCACGCGGTCCTGGGGCACCCCGTGCTCCCGCAGTTGCCCCAGGAGGGAAAGCGGGACTGTCTGCCTCAGCGGGTGTCCCCCGTGGTGGCAGCTCTGCGTGGAGCGGGTGCTGCAAGAAGAGTCACTGGACGCCGGACGGGTGGCGCTGGTGGGAGGCTCGCATGGGGGTTTCCTGGCGTGCCACCTCCTTGGCCAGTTCCCCGACACCTACCACGCCTGCGTGGTCCGCAACCCTGTGGTGAACATCGCCTCCATGGTGGCCACCACCGACATCCCTGACTGGTAAGTACTGCTGCCCCTGTCCCCCCACCGCACCAGCCCTGCATGTGCCCCTGTCCCTCTTGCCCACAGGTGCCTGACGGAGACGGGGCTGCCCTACACGCCTGACGCCCTGCCGGACCCGGCCCAGTGGACGGAGATGCTGTGCAAGTCACCTATGTGCTACGTCGACCGGGTACGTCCCTGTCCTCGTCCCTGTCTCTGCCAGCAGTGCTGGCGCTGAGGCTGTGCCGCTCCCGCAGGTCCGCGCGCCCGTGCTGCTGCTGCTGGGGGAGGACGACCGGCGCGTGCCCCCCAAGCAGGGGCTGGAGTATTATCGTGCCCTCAAGGCCCGGGGGGTCCCCACACGGTGAGTGGGGTGCTGGGTGCCCAGGTCAGGGGGTGCAGGCACGGCACTAACCCCTCTCTCCCCTCCAGGCTGCTCTGGTACCCGGGGAACAACCATGCGCTGGCTGGCGTCGAGGCCGAAGCCGACGGCTTCATGAACATGGCGCTGTGGCTGCTCAAGCACCTGCGGTGCTAACGGCCCCCCGCTGCTGCTGCCCCCCAATAAATGATGTAGTTCAGTACCCTTGGCGTCTCTGATGGTGATGCCAACACCAGCGTCGCCTCCGCTCCTGGTGCCCCGGGAGGTCATGACCACCGGACCCTTCTCCCACGCAGGTCGGCATTAGTGCCACCAGGGCTGCGGCGTGCCACAGCAGAGGGTGAACGCCGCCCAGCCGCCCCGGACACTGCGGGCAGCGCAGGGCAGCTGGAGGGCTGGCGCCAGCCAGGCCCCTCGTGCCGGGCTGCTCGCGCATGCCTTGGCAGCCTGCCCGCTGCCGAGCGGCAGGCGCTGACGGCCCAGCGCGGCGGAGCAAGGCCCCATGGCCTCAGGGACGGAGCGGGGCGTGGAGGTGGGCAAGGGGGCCTGGGGGGGCTGCGTGGGTGGGCATAGCCCCGTTTTGGGGGGGTGGGCACGGGCAGAGGGGTGAGCTTGCCCCCTGCCAGCGTGCCTTTTCCCCCACCCAGGCGGCCGGCGGCCCCGCTGCCTGCTACCGGGAGCTGAGCCGGTTCCCTGCCATCACCCGGGCCGCCCTTGGGGCCGCCGCGGGGGGACAGACCTTCCTGCTCTACACTGGTGAGCTGTGGGCTTGGCCACCCCGGTGCTTTTGGCCCACGGGGCCGGTGCGGGCAGGTGCTGACGGCCCTTTCCCGCAGAGTGCAGCCGCCCCGACCTGCCCCGTCGCCGGCTCCTGCGCTTCAGCCGCCACTACAGCCTGCGGCGCGCAGGCAGCGGCGACCTCGCCGTCAGTCGGGCAGCGCTCAGCGCCGAGATCCACAACCAGTACGGCACGGACGGGCTGCGGGGTGGGACCGGCGCCCGTGGCGTGGCCGGTGCCGGCAGCATGCCACCCACCGCAGCCTCCCTCCCTCTTGCCCGCAGGCTCCTCAGCCAGGACTCGCCCACGGGGCAGCACCGCGCCGTGCTCAGCCGCTGCCCACGGCGGGGCCACGAGCTGCTGGAGGTAACGCGGGCTGCCCTGTCACGGCAGCCTCGGGGCTCGCCGGGGTGGCTGGAGTGCCAGCACTGGGCGCCACGGCCATGGTGTGCCGGTGCTGACCCCTGTCCCTCCCAGGTGTGGGGCAGCAGCGGGCGCAGCCACAGTGTGGACCTCACGGCGCTGGGGAAGCACGGGGAGGTCTACACAGAGGGTAGGGCCCCTGCCCCATGCCCCCTGCCCACAACACAGGCGAGGGTGGCACGGCCGGCGGCCCCAGTGCCTGCCCAGTGCCCAGCTGTGCCTGTGCCAGGCTGGGCTTTGGCACCCTCTTACCGTGCCAGGGCCCTTCGCCTGTCTGGCTTGGTCCCGCTCGGAGACACGGCTGCTCTACGTGGCTGAGAAGTGCCAGCCCAAACCACGGCCCCCCTGCCCCTGGGATGTGCCAGGAGCAGCCAGACCGGTGGAGGAGGACGAGGATGAGGAGGTGGGTGCCACGTGCCCCATGAGCCTGCCATGCACAGAGCCCCATGTCTGGCACCACCAGCGTGGGGGCTGACGGGGCTGTGCCACAGGGCGAGCAGTTTGTGTACCGCGAGGACTGGGGGGAGGCGCTGAGCACCCGCAGCGTGCCCGTCCTCTGCGCCCTGGACCTGGAGGGCAGCAGCCTGTTGGTGCTGGAGGGCGTCCCGGAGCACCTCTCCCCTGGCCAGGTCAGGACGGGGTGCAGGGGGAGCCCCGAGGGGGCCAGCGTGGGGCGGTGGGATGAGCCCGGCTGTCTCACAGGCCCTGTGGTCCCCGGACGACCGCGGCGTGGTGTTCGTGGGCTGGTGGCACGAGCCCTTCCGCCTGGGGCTAAGCGCCTGCTCCAACAGGAGGTGGGTACCCTCCGGCACCCAGCGCCGTGCCAGGATGCCCGCCCCATGCCAACATGGCTCTGCACAGTTGCGGAGCTCCAGCCTGACCCATGCCTCCTCCCCAGGTCGGGGATTTTCCACTTGGACCTGGCCAGTGGGCACTGCGGTGAGCACCGGGAAGGCGGGGGGTTCCCTGAGACCCGGGGGTCCCCGGGCCACTGACCCCCTGCTGCCCACAGAGCTGCTGTCAGCTGAGCACAGCGCTGCCTGCTCCCCACGGCTGAGCCCTGATGGCCGCCGCCTGCTCTACCTGGAGGGGGGCCTGGGGGGGCCCCACCGGCAGTGCCTGCGCCTGCGCATGGTGAGTGGGGCCCTGCGGGCACCGGACACGGCTGTGCCACTGGCGTGGGACCTGCTCCACAATGTCACAGCCTCTCACAGTGCCCGGCCAGGGTGGGGAGTGGGCTTGGCCCCCCAGTCCCCCTGCCTCGGTTTCCCCAGTGGGGGACATTCCTGACTGCCAGCTCTCCCCAGCTCACCTGGCAGACGAGGCAGACGGTGACGGTGCTCGACGTGGTGCAGGAGCCCACGGAGGGTGAGTGTGGCATGGCGGGCAGGCAGGGCTGGGCACTGCCAGGGGGCCGGGAACCCCCCCGTGCCAGGCGCCCATGCCCCCTGCTCACCAGCATTCTGTCCTGCTCGCAGCCTTCGCCGGGCTCTACGGGGAGGCACTGCCACCACGGTGCTGGGCAGCTGACAGCCGGCGAGCCGTGGTGGGCACCCCGCAGCGGAGCCGCACAGTGAGCCCTGGGGACAGGGGATGGGGACGTGGCCCCCCCAGACCCTGTGGTGACACGGCTGCCTGTGCTCTGCCCCCTCGCAGGACCTGCTGCTCGTGGACACGGAGGCGGCCACCGTCACCAACCTGACGGCAGGTATGCGGCACCGGGCCGGCCGCGGTGCCCTGGCGAGCATCCGTGAGTGCCAGCGTGCTCTCTGTCCCCAGGGTCACCCGAAGGGTGCTGGGAGCTGCTCACCCTCCAGTGGGACCTGCTGGTGGCCACCTGCTCGGCGCCCCACCGCCCCCCGAGCCTGGTGAGCAGAGCCCTGGCACCACGCGGCACAGCGTGATACGGCACAGCAATGTGCAGGCAGGCGTAGCACAGCATGGCATGGTACAGCACGGCGTGGCGAATTGCGGCGTGATATGGCGTGACACAGCCAGGCACAGCTCAGGACAGTGTGGCACGGCACAGCCCGGCATGGTGTGGCACAGCCGGATCCAGCGTGGCATTGCATGGCACAGCGTGGCAAGGCACTGCAGAGCTTGGCACGGCCAGGCACAGGGCAGTGTGGCACGGCACAGCCGGGCACAGCATGCCAAGGCTGGGTACAGCACGGCATGGCCAAGGACAGCACAGCATGGCACATCCATGCAAGGCACAGGATGGCACAGCACCACGGAGCACCGGGACCCCGGGCACGTTATGGCTGATTACACCCTGGCAGGGGCCAGCTGCCCTGGGGCAGGGATGCCCCGGTGCCACCCGCTGCCCGTCCGCAGGTGGTGGCGGTGCTGCCGCCGGCGGGCCGGGAGCTGCCCCTCCGCTGGGTGCCGGTGGAGGACACCCCAACGGTGCCCGGTGTCACTTGGAAGACCCTGACGGTCCATCCATTCTGCAGCGGGCAGAGCCCCGCCACACACGGTGAGCACCCGGGGGCCCCCACCGCAGCTGGGTGCTGCCTGGATGCTGGGGGCCCTTGGGTGCAGAGGGTGGGCAGGGTGCCGGGTGGTGGGTGCTGAGTGGGACCCCTTCCCTGGTGCAGGTGCCCAAGCCTTTGAGGCCCTGCTGCTGAGCCCGACAGACGGCACAGCACCGCACCCCCTTGTCGTGTGCCCCCATGGTGAGTGAGGAGAGGGCGGGGACACCCTGGCAGCACTGGTGGCACCCCAGGTGACGTTCCCACCGGAACCAGGTGGACCCCACGCCGTCTTCGACGCCCGCTGGCGCCCGAGCATGGCCGCGCTGTGCCGGCTGGGCTTCGCCGTGCTCCTGGGTGAGTGCTGGGGAGCCCAGGGACATGTGGCCCCTGCGCGCCACCAGGGAAGTGGCACCCATAGCCCCCGTCTCCCCAGTGAACTACCGTGGATCCCTGGGCTTCGGCCAGGCTGGCATCAGCTCCCTCCTCTCCCACGTAGGGGAGCAGGACGTGGCGGACACCCAGGTGAGAGGCACTGGGCCGGGGGGGGGTGGGGGGTGCTGCGGGGGGCGGGGGGGAGGGCAGTGCTGATGTTTGGGTGCTGTCGGTGGGGTGTTGATGGTGCGTGCCCCACGGGTGCAGCTGGCAGTGGAGCAGGCACTGAGCAGCGAGCCTCTGGACCCGCACCGCCTGGCCCTGCTGGCCGGCTCCCACGGAGCCTTCATCGCCCTCCACCTCCTCTCCCGCGAACCTGAGCGCTACCGAGCCTGCGCCCTGCGCAGCCCCGTCTCCAACCTGCCCGCGCTGCTGGGCACCTCCGATATCCCCGACTGGTGAGTGCCATTCCCCCCATCCCGTGCCGTGCCACGCTACATCCCCACGGCACCCACCAGCGCCTCTGTGCCGCAGGCGCTACACCTCCCTGGGGCTGCCCTACTCCTTCGAGCGGGTGCCCCGCGCCCAGGAGCTGGCCACCATGCTGCTGCGCTCGCCCATCGCCCAGGCAGCCCGGGTAAGGCAGAGGCAGACTGGGTGCGGGGTGCCGGCTGCAGGGTGCTGGGCACCCACCGCCGGCTGTGCCACAGGTGCGGACGCCGGTGCTGCTGTGCGTGGGTGCCCGGGACCGGCGCGTCAGCCCCACGCAAGCGCTGGAGCTGTACCGGGTGCTGCGGGCCAGGGGGGTACCGGTGCGGTGAGTGGGGTGCAGGGGGGTGGGAGCAGGGAGGGAACCCCGGGGTGCCGGCTGAGCATCCGCCCCATCCTGTGCCATCCCGCCCCGCAGGCTGCTGTGGTACCCGGAGGGCGGCCACGCGCTGGCCGGCGTGGAGACGGAGGCCGACGTCTTTGGGAATTGCGCCCGCTGGCTCCTCCGGCACCTGGGGCAGCCCCGGCGGGACGGGACAGGCCGGCACAGCCCCTAGTGCCCATGGTAGCCCTGCGGCCATGCTGGCCCTGGGGTGACCGCTGGCCCTGGGGACCACACCAGGAGCAGAGGCGGATGGAGCGGGCGTAGCTGGCGCAGGACGGGAGTTGGGGTTCGGCTCTAAATAAACACGCGAGACCCCGTGCAGGGCCAACCTCCGCAGCCACGGCCGGGCCTTTATTGCACGGTGGCGGCTGTGCCAGGCTGGGGCTGAGCCGGCTCAGCCCATCTTCATCACCTTGTGGATCCAGTCGACGTAGAGGGAGACGCGGATGAAGATGGCGGGCTGGTCAGTGCGGGCGCAGACGCGGGAGGGGGTGATCACCCCTTCCAGCACCCAGCAGTCGGCGGTGAGGCAGGCCAGCGGCCCCCCGTAATCTCCCTGCGGCACCCGGAGAGCGGCGTCACCCCCGGCGCTGGCACCCGTGGGCTCTCTGAGGCGGCGGTCCCCGGCCCGGCTCACCTCGCAGGCCCCCACGCCGGCACGCAGCGGGGCGGTGCACAGCTCGCTCTCCTTCAGGCGCCCGTGCAGCGCCGCGTTGCACTCGCCGTGGGCCAGCACGGGCAGCTGCGCCACGTTCAGCACGCTGCCGTCCGACGTGCCTGCGGGCAGCGAGCACGCGGGGCAGCGGGCAGGGGGTGCCGTGGCAGGGGGTGCTATGGGTGGGTGGATGCTGTGGGTGGGGGGGCACGCGGCGTGCAAGGTGATGCCTTTGCAGGAGGAGTGCCCTGACAGGGGGTACTGCGGGCAGGGGATGTGACGGGCAGGGGATGTCGCAGGCAGGGGAATGCAGTTGGTGGGGACTGGCATGGCCGGGGGATGTCACGACCAGGGGGATGCGGTGGAAGGGGGATATCGCGGGCAGGGAGATGCTGTTGCTGGGGAATGGCATGGGCAGGAAAATGGCATGGAAGGGGGATGCTGTGAGCAGGGGGATGCCAGGGACACGGGGATGCTGGGGGCAGGGGGATGCCACGGGCAGGGGACGCTGTCGCAGGGGACGCCCTGGCAGGGGCTTGCCTGCGGCAGGTACCTCTGGTTTCCCCCCAGCCGGCGATCTCGCAGACGGTGCCGGCGGGCACGACGTAGCGTTCGGGCGGCAGGCAGATCAGGGCCACGCGCCTGTTCAGAGCAGCCGGCCTGCGACGAGAGGGGCAGCGGGATGCGGTGCCAGCCCAGCCAGCAGCGGGGCACAGCGGGGGCCGGGGCACGGCGGGGGCCGGGGCACGGTGGCTCACCTCGCCAGCTTCAGCATCACCAGCTGGGACTCGGAGGGGCCGCAGACGATCCGCGAGATGGGGATGGTCTGCTGGTCGGGGTCCCCGGGGCCGGGGTCCTTGAAGAGCGTCCCCAGCTGCACCTCGTAGCCCGCCAGGTCAGCGTCACTGCGGGACGGCGATGTGAGGGTGCGAGGGGCTCCCGGCCCCCCACGCCCCATCCCCGGCCTTACCAGGAGGAGAAGCACTGGCGCGTGCTGATCACCCACTGCTCCTTCACCAGGGACCCCCCGCAGAAGTGCACGCCGGCCCTGCGGGGACGGGAGGGTGAGCTCCTGGGGCGGGGGGACGCTGGCCGTGCGGCGGGGAGCCCGCTCACCGGTTGCGGATGCTGACGGTCCAGGGTGAGTTGCCGGGCTGGCCACCGACGATGCGCCCTTTGCGCTGCAGCCTCTCGTCCCGCCGGCCGCACTGCTCAAACACCACCGCCTCTGCGGGCAGGGCAGGTGTCGGCCGGCACCGCGCCGCTGGCACCCACCCCGTGGCACCCACCTGGCACCTATGGGCCCCCACCTGCGCTCTCCAGGACGGAGGGCACCGTGCTGCCAGCTGCAGAGGGAAAGCAGAGGGTGGCACCGGGGCAGGATCCAGGCACCCTGGGGGGACCAAAGCCACCCTGGGGGGGTGGCCGGGGACCCCCCTAGCTCTGCAGGGGTGCAGGAAGGGGCTCACAGCAGGGCTTGATGGCGCAGTAGTCGAAGGGGGTGCGGGGGTCCATGGTGTAGCACCAGGGGCCGTGGCTGTCGTTATCGGGGTTGCGGCAGTAGTTCTCCTCCAGGTGTGCCCCAGGGTGGGTGATGGGCGAGATCCTGCCGGGAGGAAGTCACCATCCCCATCCCCATCCCCGTCCCCGTCCCCACACGCTCTTGCTGGCACGCTCCCTCGCACACTCACTGGGGCACGTGGGGCGCCTGGGCAGCCCACGGTTGGCAGGTGATGCCCTTGCGTGTCTTGCTGACGCGGCCGTGGTAGTGCTCGCCGTGGCCGTGGTAGCACTCTGGGGACAGGCAGGGAGGGCTTGGCACCCCCGGCAGGCACCCCGGTGGCAGGTGCCTGGCAGGGGGGGCTCACCTTGGGCACCCAGCTCGTCGGGGCAGCGGCGGATGTGGAAGCAGAAGGCGATGCGGATGGTGGGGTGGGCGGTGAAGCACCATGGTGCCTCCGAGCCGTCGGGGTTGCGGCAGTAGTTCTCCTGCAGGTCCCTGGCGGAGGGGCTGTGTGGGTGCCCCCCGCCCCCCCCAGCCCACATCCACGGGTGCTGCCCACCACCGCCCTCCCCAGGCACATCCCCTCCCCACCCTTACTTGCACGGGTACTTCTCGGGCACAAAATGGTGTCGGTGGGGGGTCTGGGCATCCCAGCGCTGGCAGAAGAGCCCCGATACGGTGACGTTCACCCGGCCCCGGTAGCCTTCACCCTTGCCCCTGAAGCAGCCGGTGGTGACATTGAGGGGCCGCGGGCGTTTCTCTGCTTGCATGGCCGGAGAGGGGCAGAGCGGCAGGGTTAGGGTGGCATCCGGGACCCCCCGTCGCAGCCGCGCGGTGACACTGGCGGGGACTTACTGCAGAGGCGGATGCGGCAGTACTCGCGCTCCCGCCCTGGGTCGGTGGTGTAGCACCAGGGCCGCTCGGAGCTGTCGGGGTTGCGGCAGTAGTTGTCGTCCAGCCCCTTGTCGGGATACCTGGGCCGGAGAAGGGGAGCGGTGGTTGAGGGTGGCACCACCGCCCCGGCACCTGGCACGGTCAGGGCAGCTGCATGCTGCCCGGGGCTGGGGGCTGGTACTTGTCGGGGTGGTAGGGGTGCTTGTGTGGGTGCTGCAGGTCCCAGCGCTGGCACTCCGTCCCCGACTCGGTGTGGTCCACGGCGCCGCGGTACTCCTCCCCGTTGCAAGTCATGCAGACGGCTGCCGACAGCCAGGGAGGCTCAGTGGGGACGATGACGCATGGCACAGGGTGCCCCCGGGCCACGGCACTCACCATCCTCGCACTTCTTGATGCCGCAGCTCTGGTGCCGGATGTTGGGGTCGATGGTGTAACACCACGGGCCCCGCTTGTCCCGGTCGGGGTTTCGGCAGTAATTCTCCTCCAGCCCGTTGCGGGGGGATGGCAGGAACCTGCTGGCAGCAGGGTGGGTAGGAGAGCTGCCAGGAGCCCCTCACCCCAAGGCGGGCACGGCCACAATGCTGTGCCACCCCTGGTCGGTGCTATTGCCCCCCTGCTGTCCCTACTGCCCCCAAGCTGTCCCCATCGCCCCTAAGCTGTCCCCAGCCCATTCCTCGTTGCCCCATGCTGCCCAGGGCCACTGGCGGGTGCCACGGGGCAGCTGGGGACACGGGGGCACCTGTGGTCATGGGGTGTTGTGGCTTGCCAGTGCTGGCAGCGCAGACCCTTCTCTGTGGTGGCCCGTGTGCCGCGGTAGCTGGAGCCGTCGGCCACGATGCATTCCCGCAGGTAGTCTGGGCAGAGCCAGGCACCACGTCAGAGCCCCGGCGGGCCGAGCCAGGGCACATGGGCCGTGGGGAGCCCCGAGCTGGGTGGCCTGTGCCCGGTCTGTGGTGTCCCCATGCCCACCCGTGGCACCAGCCCACCTTTCTTCTGGTACAGGTCATAGTGGATGTTTTTCTGCAGCTGAACGTGGGGTGAGTGCTGGGTCCAGGGCAGCAGCTGGCACAGCTGGCTCTGCCGGTCGTGGTGAAAAGCCCTGGGAGGCGCAGTGGGAGCCTGGCATGGCACCGTGGTGGGGCCAGGACCCGGGGGGGGGACACACAGACATGGGCACCCGGCACCCAAGTGTACGGAGTGACCCCGGTGTCGTGGCCCCACGCGCTCCCACCCGTCCCGCTCACCGGCAAACCAGGCTGACGGCACAGCGCTGGGCACACTGCTCGGCAGAGCCCCGCTCCGGCAGCGGCGGCGGTGGGTCCGCGGGCACTGCCAGCAGCTCGGTGGCTCGCAGGCGCTGGAAGTCATTGAGGGGCGAGCGGCGGCCTGGGGAGCGTGGCAGGAGCTCAGCGTGCCCGCGGGGGCCCAGCGGGGACACCCGGGCCCTGCGCAGCGGGGGATCCCTGCCCCATGGAGCAGCGGGACCCCTGCCCTGCGGACCACAGGATCCGTGTCCCGTGGAGCAGGAGGGTCCCCACTCTAGAGGGTGCGCAGTCCCCGCTGCAGCCCCCTAACTCCCGCTCCCCCCCCCCCAGGCCATCACCGCCGGCTTCTTCTACCACACGGCGCGGCTGACGCGGGGCGGTTACCGCACGGTGAAGCACCAGCAGACGGTTTTCGTCCACCCCAACAGCTCCCTCTTCGAGGAGCAGCCGCGCTGGGTGCTCTACCACGAGCTCGTCTTCACCACCAAGGAGTTCATGCGGCAGGTGGGGACACGGGGGGGTGGCTGGGGAGGGCGGCGTGGGGCCGGGGGGGGTGCCGTGGGGACCTTGGGATGGGGACGGGGACACGGGCGTGGGGATGGGGACGGGGACACCGCTGTGGGCGTGGGGAGTTGGTCATGGGGACACTGGGACAGTGATGGGGACACAGGGATGGGGACAGCGACACCACTGTGGGCATGGGGAGTTGGTCATGGGAATACTGGGACAGTGATGGGGACAGGGACACCATTGTGGGTGTGGGCATGTCACCACGGGGACAGGGACATGGCCACTGGGACAGGGGTGTGGCTGTGGGAATGGGGATGGGGACAGGGACACTGCTGTGGGCGTGGGGAGTTGGTCATGGGGACACTGGGACAGGGATGGGGACACAGGGACGGGGACAGGGACACCGCTGTGGGTGTGGGGATGTCACCATGGCGCCAGGGACGTGGTCATGGGGACACTGGGACAGGGATGTGGCCGGCAGGGCTGGGGACAGGGTCAAGGACACCACCGTGGGCATGGCCAGTGACACTGGGGACAGGGACACTGAGCACACAGGGACATCGCCACAGGGTTGGGGACGTCAGGATGGGGACAGGGACCTCTGTCCCTCGTTGGGAAGGGGGCGGCAGGAGGGCGGAGGGGACCCCGTAGCCACCTCCCCGCGAGGAGCAGGGGGACAGGGCGGTGACAAGGAGCCTCGGCCCCCCGTGGCCACCAGGGTGACGGGGACCCTGTGCCCCCCGCGAGGAGCAGGGTGACGGGGCGGTGATGGGGACCGGGGACGCTGGGACGTCAACAAGGACCCGGCGGCCCTGTCCCGTGTCCCCAGGTGATCGAGATCGACAGCGGGTGGCTGCTGGAGGTGGCCCCCCATTACTACCAGGCCAAGGAACTGGAGGACGCCAGCGCCCGCAAGATGCCCAAGAAGGTGGGCAAGAGCCGGGACGAGCTGGGCTGAGGCGCCGTGGGGACACTTGGGGACATTTGGGGA
>JAVJGG010000037.1:4520225-4567848 GCA_035590195.1 Aviceda cuculoides | reverse complement strand
GGGGCACCGAGCGGCTGAGCCGGGTTGGGCTGTACCGGGCGAGGCGTGTGGCTTCGCTGCAGCCGCCGGCGGGGGCGGTGGGAGCGGCCCAGGTGCTGGGGGTGGCGGCGGCAGCCGGTCCCTGGATGCGCCGTCAAGGCTCCCCGGGCTCGGCCCAGCCCGGTGTGCGGGAACCTGGCGGCTCTCCCCGCTCACCGGGACCGGCTTGGCTCCCTGGGAGCGCCGGTGGATCTCCAGGTTCCCGGCGGAGTTGGGTGTCGCTCTGGGTACCCTCCCCCCCCGCGCAGCCCCAGGCAGGGGGTGGCAGGGCAGCCCCTCAGCTCTCGGCCCCGCTGCAGGACGGGCAGACCTCGCGGGGGGCTCTGCGGGCCCCCCCCGGCTCCGGGGGCTGACCTTGGGTCTTGGGGCTGCCAGCGTGAGTAACAGCAGAGGCTGTTCTGGGCATCACGGACCCACAGGCAAAGTTCAGTCAGCGGGGCTGGTGACTAAATGCAAGTAAATAAGTTCTGTTGCACAAAAAGGCATAAATGCAGAATATTCCTTGTGGCCTCCCCGGCTCCTCAGAAGCAACAGGCTGTGGAGCGGCTCCCCCGAGTCTCTGACACCCATCAAGTCGGCGGGTATGAATTTAGCAATTTTTGCTGCGGGCTTGCAGGTCGCAAACTCCCTGTGTGTGCTCTTAGAGCTTAACCTGGTCTCTGCTGCTCAGGGTGGGAAGGTGCAGGCAGTGGGATGTGGGAGCTGGGCAGCAGGGTTCATAGTCAGTCCCTGAGGTGCTGTGTCTCCCTCAGTCCTGGAGCTTTGGACTCCTAGGTTTGGGAAAACAGCACTGATGTTGTTCACCTGTCCAAAATGAGATTAAAATCCTCTTTTTGTATAAAAAGACCGAACACTTGTCTATCTTCTCTCAGTGCCTCCGGGCAGGGGCTTCTTTCCACTGCTGTTGCAGGACAGACCGCTAGTATCTCTTGCCTTGGGAATACTGTTCATAACAAAATTTGTTATTTAACTTTCTATATGGAATGCTGTCTGTTCCCATCTTCAGCTTTACAGATTCCTCTCCTTGCTTTAAGAGTTTCTAATTCATAGGTTTCTTCGCACAGTCTCTGCCGCTATACTGAGCATCCTAAACCACTTATTCATTCTTCCCGATGCTTGTCATTGTGCTCTTCTATCCTAAATATAGGGTAGTATGCCAACGGGAGAAGCTTGAGAGCAAGCTGAAGTGCTGGGAACACCACTGTTTACTCAGAGGAGTAATCAGCAAAGCCTGGCTGATTCCAGGTCGTGCCGTCTTCTTGCTGCAGGAGTTTGCACTCACTTCTCTGGGAGCTGGCACGAATTCTTGAATAACTAGAAGATGTTGTTGACAGCACATGCTAGCTTAGAAATACCCATTTCTTTAAGTATTGTGTAAACCGAGTAGTAAATGGTGCTTAATTGTTGATACTAGGCCTGGAGAATTGTCAAAAGCTGTGGGGCTGATACCAGTAAAGGTGTTCTGCGCCTTGTTGTGTACCAGTAGGTTTTCTATGGGATTTGTTAACCCCAAGCACGTCTCTGCTTTTAGAAATGGCTGGTACTCATTGCTAGCTCAAGCTCTGCTTATCCACTTCTTTCTCCTCTCGTCCCTCACTGCCCAGTGTGCTGGGCTCGGCTGCTACAAGAAATGAAGGACGACACATGACAGGTAGAGTGAGACCTTTTGCCAGCTTCAGCTGTAAAGTGCATGGTTGGAATTGGCTCAAAGCTCTGACCGTAACTTGTCTTCCATGGACGGCTGCTCTGGAGGAATTCTCGCGTGTCTCTTGTCGGCAGAGCTGTACTTTGGCAGCGAGGGGGTAATGGAGGGAGCACTGCTGCGTCCTGGCTTGTGCGAGTGTGCCAGCTGACAAGCCTGAGAGGTGTTTTGCCCTAAAGACCAGTGGTCCTGCTTGGGTCTGACGGAGGAGAGGACCATGTAGTCGCAGCAGCCAGGTTCTGTGGGAATTTTCATGCGTCAGTGTCCGCGGCACAGGTGTGAGATGCAGTGTGTTGTCAGCCTGGCAGAGAAGGTGTGATGGTTCTGCCCTGGCAGGAGTGGTGTCCCTCAACAGTAGGAATGGTGTCTCCTTGCCTTTTCCATGTCCCTTGGAGAAATAATGAGAGAGACCGTCCTGGAGAGATACCAGGGTGCAGTGCCAGCCTGGGGAGGATCTCCAGCTGATGGGAGTAAAACACTCTGTCTCTTTTCAGCAGTGAGAGCTATCTGGAAAGTTTCGTTGTTGGGATGATTTTGGATGGTTTGTGCCTTTACTCCTGTTAGCTGAAGAATAGTATGGAGAATTTAATTCTAGTATTGATTAATTTGAATGAGGAAACTGCAAACTCTGAATTCTCCTTGGGCAAACAGGGGTCATGTAAATAAATGCCTCTGGCATTCTTTGTGGTGCTTGTAGACTGTCTACCAATTACTTCTGGTCTCTTGCTGAATCAGTGGGAGGCTGTCGCTCCTTGAGCTCTGAGTACTTCAGCAGTGATTTGGGCGAAATACAAATAAACACAGTTGGATTGACCTAGCGTATCTGAGCTCTTGGTATGCTGAAAATGTTTGTTCTTAGGATGTTTGTGCAGTCTGGATAGCTCTGTACCTTAAACTCGATTCGCGGAGGACTGTGACCATGTTTAAGCCATGGAAAATAAAAGATCAACCTGAAGAATCTGTGCTTTTAGGGCTTGTTCTGTGAGACTGAGTAAGTTTGAGCAAACTACTGAGGTGCTGCTGGACTGAGAGTTAATATATTAACCTGTGTGAATATGCTAGGTAGGTGCACTTCCTAGTTTAGTGCCTTTTTCTATCGGTGTATCTCCCTGCACTTATCAGTTGGCTTAAACTGTCTCTAGTTCAGCTTTTCTGGGATAAAATTTTAGCTTGCCAGGGGGAAAGACGGTTGTATGTATTTGATGTTACCACTTCCTTTTGGCATTGTGTTTTTCATGAGCATCCGAGATGATCTGCTGGTGCAACACTGTCCAAAGGAGAAGGTCCAAGTCCCCCGGCCGGGCAGGCCCGCTCCCTTCCTCTTGCGAGTGCCTGCTGAGCCCATGAGCCGATCGCCTGGGGACCAGCAGAAGGCTCCCTGGCTCTCGCACATGGTTTGTGAGCTGTTCTGGGTGTCTGGTGAGGAGGAGAGAGGCAAGGCGAGCGGCGTGGCTTTGTTTGGGGTGTGGGGAGGCAATGGGGGCCTCCCTCTTCTGTTGGCGGTGACCTGCTCAGTTGGGCAGGTAGGTCTTGAAACCATGGCCTGAATTAAAGCTGGAGCTTCTTGCCCGATGGTAGCTTCTGCCCAAACTATTAGCTGGGGTGAGAGCAATGTAAGGCACCCTAGGAATGCACCATGGTTTCCCAAATGCTGTGTCCGGCTCAAGGTCACCTCAGCCCGGCACTGCTGGTTTCTGGGGGCCAGGCTTTATGCATGGTAGGAGATTTTCTGGAATCTCTGCCAATGGCAGTAGCGCAGCCTTGCACATATCTTGTCCACACCTGGGGTCCCATCCCTGGGCAGTGTGCCGGGACCCGAGAGCCAGAGGGGGCCACTGGGCTACCATGTGCTGCCACAGCTCCTTACTGTGGCCTTTGCGTACGTCTGACTGCGGAGAGCTCGCAACAAACCTTAACCCAAATGGTGTTCTGCCACGTGGCCCCCTCAGCTGTGTCGCTGCTGGGCCATGTCAGTCCCAGAGCCCGTGCCGCCGCAGTCGTCCCGGGGCGAGGCGCAGTGAGCAGCGGAGGGTGAAGTGTG
Organism: Aviceda cuculoides; assembly: GCA_035590195.1. Taxonomy (NCBI): domain Eukaryota; kingdom Metazoa; phylum Chordata; class Aves; order Accipitriformes; family Accipitridae; genus Aviceda; species Aviceda cuculoides. The sequence goes on along the minus strand of JAVJGG010000037.1, from coordinate 4,564,066 downwards.
GGATGGCTGAGCTGGTGTAAGGCTCGCTGCCTTCAGGGAGGAGAGGTCCAACCTCTGGACACGCAGTTGCGGTGTTTGCAGTCCTCTTGCTGAGCTGATCTTTTTTTTTTTTTCGTTTTTTTTTTTTTTTTTTCCTCCTGGGTTAATTTTCTGCAACTTAGTAACCTGGACTGTCCATGGAAGGAGCTTGTAAATGCCTCAGCCAGAAGGAGCTGGTCAGCAGGAAGAGATGGACATGGTCCCTGTGCTGGGGAGTGGTGGGTTAGCTCAGGATGAGAAGTTGCCTCAGCCAGCCTTGTGGTTTTAAAAGGGCCCTTTCCCTGCTTTCAGCTGTACCCTCTTGGTCCTCCCACATGCCAGCTGTGGTGCTGAGCTGATGCATTGATCAACTGATTGTGCTAACTTGGCATAAAATTGTTCTTTTTTTTCAGCTAGACCCTTTCTTCACTGACTTTGCAAAGTGGTCAGGAGGGGAGTCAGACCATCCTCAGAGGCAGGGAGCCATTGTATCAGCAGAGCTCTCTCTTGGAATGGTGCTCTTAGCCGTAATAGATATTTTTTTCTTCAGGGTTGAATTGTCCCCCCAGTTTCACTGTCCTGCAGGTTCCTCTAGGCCTGGAGAGTAAGTCTTGGTGGGATTCAAAGTATGTTGTCTCTGGCAGACCTTCACATGCAGAAGGTGGGGCTTGGAAACAGTAGTAGAACTTGTCCCAGCTCCACAGGCAGACAGTGGTCAGCTTTGTTTGGGGTTTTTCTTTAGAAAAGCAGGCGCCTAGCCTCATCTGACCTGTAAAGATATATTTGAATGAAGGTTTCCACTGATGCGTTCTCCTTTCTTCCCCTTTTCTTGTGTTGTGGTCTCACCACAGTGCTCAGCTATGGCATTTGCCATCATTGCAGCCCCAAATAAGGGTATGGTGTGTATTTTCTACTGTGCTTTCTGAGAAGGGCTCAATTCATAGAGGGTTACATGGGCAGCTTCAGAAATATTTTGGATCCTGGCTTCTCAGAGCTTTCCAGCAAATTGGCTTAGGAGCCTCTTCCTGCCATACTTTGTTTCGAATACTCCTTGGTAAGGACCTGACGAGCGGCATTCCTCCCCTCCCTCCTCAGGGGCTGAAAAAGTGATTACGAGAGAGGTTTCAGTTTACTCTAGCATAGTTACAGGTCACGCGAGTGCTGAATGCGTATTGGCGATGAATTCACACTGGGTCTTTTCTTTTTTTGAACTAGATTGTACATTTAGACTTCAGAAAGCTTAATCTTCTGTGAAGTGTGTTCCTTAAGGGTGGGGATTAGCATTCAGTAATTTTGATGAGAGTTTCCAGTAGCAGATACTGATCATTTTATATCAGTCCCAAGGGCTGGGGATTGATTTTTGGATGAGCTTGAGTAAGAAAAGACTGGGTGATAGTTTGAACCAGCAGTTTTCCACTTGAGTGTTGAATTACGACAGGTGATGTGAAAGCCTCATGCCACTGTCACAACTTGAGATGACAACGTGGGGGCTGTCTGTGCTGTTTGTCCCTTGCTGGGGTGGCACTGCTTGCTTCTTGTCACATAGGCTTCTTCCTTCTTTCTTGTGCAAGGTCAGCCCCTAAATGGACTTCCAGGCTCTTGGGGAAATGTGTCTTTTTCCAGAGCTTCCATGAGGCCCCGAAAGGATTTCCTTGTGTATGTGCCACCTTTGGGACTTTTTGATTACAGGGGAGAGGGACCAAGAATGGTCGATACAAACGATCACTGTCTCTAGTGCTTGGTTATTCAGCAATCCAGGATGCTGTTCAGGTACCACTTTAATCGGAATGGAAATAGTTGCTGAGTTTTTCCAGTATGGCTCCTGTGCCTCTACTGTAAACTTATTCTCTAAAGCAGCCCTTCAGTACTGGTCTCTAGCTGAGAGTTTCCTCTACATCAAGGAAAAAGTTTTATCAGGCCTTCTCTAAATATTGCTGAAATAACGTGTAGAAATGTAAGGTGAGATCTTTGTTATCTTTGTGTTGTGGCTCTTGGGATTCCTAGAGGAAGGCCTTAGGTGTGGGCTTCTAGGTGGATAGCGAGAGGCATTTTAAGCCAGGACGCAGAAAAAGATGAGTGTGCTGATACTTGAATGCTTTGGAAAAGACCCTCCGTCTAGATCCACCTTCTCTGAGGGCGAGTACTTTGCTTTTCCCAAAGTAAGGGGTTCTTCTAATAAGATGGTCTTGCAGTCGTCTACAAATACAGAGTTTGATGCCAGTGGAAAATCTGGCATGATGATTTTTACATTGGGATTGCAATGATACGAATATTTGGGGCTGCAGTGCTTCCCTGTTCATGTCCCTTAGACTAACTAGAAGGTCTAAGGTCTTGACATCCGTGGAGTGTGAGCTCTCTGTGCTGTAGGACCTGATTCCTGCATAACAGACCATGCATGGTGTTTTCCCGCTCCAAAGCAAGTATTTCTAGTGGAATTTTTATGATAGTGCCTGGGGCCTGCATTAGAGAATAAAAGGTGGTTATTCTAAAACCTTCTCTGAATTAAACTTTGCAGGATCCTATCACAAAGATACACAGAATCAGTGTAGCTGTGTCTCCTGTTCTCCAGAAATTAGACTTCTACCTCTACCAACACAGGGTAAAGACTGGGTGGAGATGAGGGTGAGACTGTGCCGGTTCAAAGGGCAAATCTTCCTCTAGTATGTTTCCTAAAATTCAAAACCTTCTTGCCTGTCTGCTCCCCAAAATCCTCAGCATCTTTCCTTTCTCCCGCACTCTGTACAGTAGCACATGCTTTAAGACATGTTGGCAAGTATAATTTCAGTAGTACTGGCAACAACTGAACTTAGTAGGCGCGAACAACTTGTGTCATTGATTTCATTAGTTCTCACTTTGAGTTCATTTAAAGCTTCTGCCATGTGGTGTTTGTGCACAGAATAGCTGTGGTATGGGGTGTGTAAGTGGTCCTGCAAGTTTTGGAGTGTAATCACAATGCAGATCTATCCTTCCCATGTGGAATAAAGCATCAGGAATAGGGCAGTAAACCTTATTTTAATTGGCGTCCAGGTCATCAGGTGTTTTTTCCGGCTGGGCCCTAATGTTTTTGTTGGTGGCAGTAATACAGAAGTGATTTGGACTAGTGATCTCATGTAATGTAACATAAAGGTCTGTGCCATGGCACTGTATGTGTTTAAACAGTATGAATTCAGTTCCCCCAGAGTGAGCTGTTTGGCCAAAATGTGAAACTTCGTGTCCTCTGCATGGGGAATTTTGTGCTTCCAGTAGTGTTTGTGAAACTGGTGCTTTATGTTTATCCATATGCCAGCAGCCTTGTGCTGGTTGCTATTTCAGGAAACACTTTATCACATCTTAGAATAAAATTTTGTTTGAATATCAGGGGTCAGCCTTTAGGGAGGTAAGAAGTTTGATCTTCTGAGAATAACAATTGCTGTAAAGAAATACAAATCTCAGAAATGTACAGAGGAAGCTAAAGCAACATGTTGTAATGGTACTGCATGCAAAACCCCACAAACCCTTGGTAGTAAACTGTAAGAAAAGTGTAAGAATAGGGCTTTATAGCCTCATGAAAGCTTTGTAACCAAAGCTAATGTGAAAAAGAGCTTCATTTGCTCCCAGCAAAGATGTACAATTGTATATTGTGGACTTAAAGCATTGAGAAGGCAGCGGTGTTCCCCTGTGTGGTAACGGTGATAAGCTGGGATAAAAGTTGCGTGCAATTCTGTCTGCTGAACGTGGCAGAGTGAAGTACTTGGTGATCACCATGGCTAATTTAGGCGTGAGGAGGCTTGCTTAAAAGCCTCCGTCAGAGGTGGATGAGATCCTGGAGTCTAGAAGCAGTACTCCAGACCTGTGATGTGGTTCAGTCACCACCCTGCCCTCAAACCAGTATCCCAGCACTGGTACCATAGCACTGCATGCCCCTTCTTCCTGGAAACTGGAATCCTGACCCTCCTCTTCCTTCTCCCTGCCATGCTGGTCCTGTGCTGCTACGCCAAAGCCTGCCACGCTCCCGAAAGTTCCTAGTCATTGGGTCAAGTGGAAATGGTGCAACCGCTGCTCGCCTCCGCCTGCTTTCGCCCTGCCCCGGCAGTGGCTGCGGCGAGTTGGAGCCAGGACCTGCTGGGACAGGTAGGGCCGTGCATCGCTCGCTGGCGCCTCAGTGACTTTTGATCTGCGAACTGGATGTGGCTCAGTGCGCTCGGCTCGGTCTGGCAGTCGGCTGCGCCTGGCCTGTGGGCGTCCCAGGGGAAAGGGGTCGTGGTGCTGTCCTGTCGTCACGGGAAGAAGCTGTTTCCTGCAGCCCTCCGCACTGCATCCTGGTGCTGTGTGCTTTGCGACAGCGTGACCCAGCTCAGCAGCCTCCAGCCTTTTTCTCTTCTGTCAGTTGCAGACTCCTAAAGCTTTCCCCGGAGGTGCATAACTTTGTATAGCGAACTTAATCCTGCTGACTTCAGGTAAGCCTTTTTGCACCTTTTATGGATTTCTTATAGTCTCTTCACATGCTGTTGAAAACCATTGCCTTGATATGATGCTTCAGGAGATCGTTTGAGGAAGCTTCTCCCCTGCTCCATAAAGAAAAGCAGAGAACAGAGGAGGCAGTGAGATCTAGGATTTGATTTTTCCTGAAGTTAAAGATGAAACTCAGGTCCTGCAAATAGGGGCAGTTCCGCCCTCTGCCCGTTGTGCCTTGCGTGCACATACCTGCGTTTTGTGATGAGTTGGTCAGCTCAGATCCCGCTGGAAAAGCAGTCCACCACCAGCACGAGGAAGTTCATGGAGAGCAAGTTTGGGTGCAGAGCTCTTCCTTGTGGGTGTCTTTTGGACTGGTGTAGTATGTGGCTTGGTCACTCCAGCTGAGAGCCCAGGGAAGAGTGCTTCACATGCTGAAGTCCTCTTTTCTGGTCATATATGGGAATTCAGGCTGGCTAAGCTGACTCCCTGTCCAAGTGTTTAGGGGTGGGATTCTTCTTTAAGCAGTGACTTAAGGTGATGATTCTTAGCGAATTCTGCGCAGCTGACTCTAAGCCCTGTTTGGGACCAGCAGCTGTAGGCTGTGCCAACTGGAAAAGGTCAGCTGAAGCTAGAAGCTGCCTGGGCACATGGCTAGGTGTCTGGTTTGGAGCGAGGAAGAGCCACCCTCGGTATCAGCAGAAGCAGATGGCTTGGCTCTGCAGCCTGAACTGATCCAGGAGCAGACACTTTTCCTTTCCTAGCGTGTCAGCGTCTGCTCCGGTTCAAGGCAGACCCAGGCACGTACAGAAGCTTGTAAGCACACAAGTCCGCATCTCAAAAGAGCAGAAAAGCTGTCTGCTCCCCACTGGGAGTGGAGGAAGAGTCTTGGTGGGAAACTTGGTGATGTAAATGTACTCTAAGGAGATGGCCTTGAGGATCAGCTAGAGTAATTGAAGTGGCCAGTGTTGTCCTGCTTGGGCTTTGTGGCAGCTGCCAGCAGAGCTGATTTGCAAAGCACTTTTGAAGGCAAACAGTTGTCCTATTTACCTTCCCTCTCCTCAATGGAGAGGAATTACCTGTGTCAGCAGAGCTGGGAAGTTATTTTTCTTCTTTAGGCTTGGTTGGGAGGAGTATACATTTGAACTCTTCTGTGTGTAACTAGTTAAAGATCCTTCTGGAGCAGAGACAAGGTAAAACATTGCAGCTCCCCATCTGAGTGGTGATTCTGAACAGAAGCACAGGCCTTTGGAGAAAATGATGCTACATCAGTAGCTGATGCTGCCGAGCAGACTGTGTATTGCTCCAGGTTTTTATCTTAGGCTGGTCTCCCGGACTCAAACAAGTTGGTGATGCAGACAGGCTATTCGTGCAGGAAAGAGGTCTTGCAGCAGCGTCTTGTTCCATTTGCTGTTGGCAGGCTTTAGAGCAGTCCCTTGCATAGAAAAGTCACATGAGAAAAGCATTTAATATATTTTTAGATGTCTTTTAAAGTGGCTTAGTGGCTGAAAAGAAACCTGCGTCAGGTCACTTGCCTGCTTGCTGCAGTTTGCCCAGAAGTGCTCGAGTGGACTATTAATGTGGAATAGATCCATTCGGAGACTTCTGCTGTAAGTGAATTGTGCTGCCTGCTACCAGGATGCAGCTGGCTGTGGGAGGTGGCCCTTGCTGTCAGTATGTGCTGCTTAGATGCTGCTTAGGACAATAGTGGGAAAAGAATGGGAGATGTCCAGCTGAAACCAGTTTAATTTCTTTTTCTCTTTATCTTTTGGAGTTGCTTGGGTTTTCCTTGGTGACTTTCTCAGTGCACAGCAGTTTTTTACAGTGTCCAAACTTGGCATGCTCAGCTTCTCCGTTGGTTTGAGCTGGTGCTGCTGGGAGAAGAGGTCCTGCCTTTCACTTGTGCTGGTGCAAGGGAAAAGGGAAGTGGTCTTGCAGACCCCACAACCAGCCAGGAAGATGAGCCAGGTGGAAACTGGCCCCTTGTTTGTCTCTTGCTGGGTGTCTTTAACGTGTGTCAGTTCCCCCATCCACTTCTCTGTGCGGCTGTTACACTTTTACAAGCACAAACGGGAGAGAGAGGTGGGATGGGAGAGGTGGAAATGCTTCCTCTGGAAGTAACACCAGCTTGAAAGGACCATGGAGCTGGCCATGATGCTGCTGTGGGTCTTCAAGCAGGCCAGGGCACATATGCCCTGTGAGGAAGAGTCAGGGAGAAGGTTCAGCCATTCTTTTCTCTACAAAACATTGAATTTCCAAGTCTTTGCCAACATGGGAGAATGCGTGCTGCTCATGGGCCCCGTGTTGCGTGATCTCTTGAGACCTTTGTGGGCCATTGAATAGGAGGAAAAGTGCACTGGAGTAGGAAGGAAGCATGATGCAAGAATCACCTTGTGTCAGGGACGGGAGTATTGCTGTAATGCATGTGTTGGGGGGTGGAACTATGAGCTGAAATCCTGGGTTGCACGTATGGGGTGAGATTATTGGTGGTCACAGTTATTTGGTACTTGTTTGGTGGCTGGGCTGTTATACCAATGCCTACCAGATAAGAAGAAAAGTTATTTCCAGGAGTCCTGCCCTTTCAGAATAAGCTAAAAGAATGGGAAGCGATGCCAGGTGAGGAGAGCAGGGGACTTGAGAGAAGCCTCCTTTAAGAGCAGCAGTATTTATGTAACAGCTAACACAAAATATTAATGTAAATAAGACAAGCTGTGATTTTTACCTTGAAGCATCTGGTGAGGTGATTCTTCAGTGATAATGTGTAGGCAGGTGGGACAAGAGAGCTGGAAAGTGCTGAATCGCTCTCCTTGTTCTCGGAAATGGTTTTGACCATAAATGATGAAAGTCTGTGTATAATGAGGAAGAAGAAGCCAGACAAAATAAAATCTGGAAAAGGTGCACTTTTTTCTCATTTATTTACTAGGATGCTTAAAAATGGGAAGAAGTAGCTGGGGGGTGGACTGTGGCTTTCCCATCTCTTGAACCCTCTGACTCAAGACAGTGTGCAAGATTGACTTTAATCAAGAGGAGGAAACTTTAGGGACCTGTGTAACAGATCTCACTAGATGCTAGCCTTCAATGTGATGTGGGCATATTTAAGAACATAATCTAAAATATTGATGTTGAGCTTTTCAAAATGACCAGCTAAACTAAATGTATATTTAGCAAGCAAATTTGTTTTTCTTGTCCCTGTCACCCAAAATGAGCATGGCTGTGCTACGTGCTCTTCTGAGCTGCTGCTGTCTCTCACCCAGAGCCCCAAATCGCTGCTTAATTTATGCCGCCTCAATTTGAGCCCAGGTTTCTGGAGATTAATTTCAACAGCGAATGCAGAGCCGGCGCTGGAGTGTGGTGTTTGCAGGTGGGTGTGCTGGTGAAGGTGGTCTCTGGGGGTGCCACAAAACCAGTGCCTGCCATGTGTTGTCTGGGGCGGGTTAAAGCCCGCTGCGTGCTCTCGGGCTGCGGCGAGGTGGGAGAGCACGGCAGCAGACGGACGGCTGCATGTGCCGCTGTCAGGACTGCCTTGTAGGGAGATGTGCCGGCTGCCGGCCATTTCTGGGAAGGCTCCTGGGGCCAGTGGCTCCTGCAAGCTTTGCTGGTGCGGCTGGTGATACGTATGCCTGGCGTTTTCCCCTGGGCGCCTTTAGTGCCTGTATAAATACCATCAGGTTTCAGATGCATTGCGGATTCTCCTCTGGTCCTTTTTTAAGCCCAAGTCATAGATGGGTTGGTGCTCGCTTGTGGGTCCGACTGATCTGTCTTTAGAAATGATGTAATGATTAAACTCAGCTTCATGACAGCTTTCCTGTGGTGCTGCTCTCCTAGGTCTTGGTTTTCTGTTCTCTTCAGGCCTGAGCATCGCAGGTGCCAGGTGCAATACATTTAAGCCTTGGGAAAAAAGTTAATTTAGCAGAACTTGCAAGGAAGTGATGTTTCTTACAGTGAGCCAGACTGGTCGCAGTCTCTCTTCTCCTTTTGATGCAGACGCTGATTGTGCTCGCTCTACTTCCCAGGGAGCCCGTCCTGGCTGCAGCACAGCTTTGCGCTAGATTTTGTAGTTAATGCTCTTTGGAATAAGTGTCATTTAAAAAATATCCAGCCAAGAAAGAGTACAAGATGTAATTCCAGTGAAGTGTTTTTCCTTTTTTTTTTTTTCTTTCCCCCAGAAGGATGGTAGTTTCTATTAAAGGGAATTGGCGTCACCTAGCCTTTAGCCCTGGGTGGGATATGAGCTCTGAGGGTGTGTCCCTTTGCTGCGGGGCCGAGGTGGGTTTCCGAACTCCTTCAAACAGTGCAAAGCTCAAATCAAGACATTCCTTGCACGCCTGGTATTTTTATAGTTAACCTGTGAAGCTTTTGTGTATGAAGCAGAGGTCCTGGGAAGGGATGAGAAACAAGCTATTTTTACTCCATCACAAACAGGGCTTGGCATGTTTATTTTAGACTCTGGAGCCGCTCAGGCCAGTGTAGGGGTTTTTTTATAGTCTTCTACTGTTACTATCAGATTAAAAAATAAATTTGAACTCTGGAAATCACAGGAAAATAGGGTGCCCCAGTGTACTTGGCTCCGGTGAGGCTCTGAGGAAGCTGCAGGGAGGAGTTGGTGGGGTCGCCTGTGGTGCAGTGTGCCAGTCTGGGGTTCGCCTCCACGTCGGAGGAGACGTTGTTGAGCCGCCAGCTGACGATGGACTACCTGCCCTTCTATTGCATAAACTGCCCTGCAGAGAAACAGTTGCCTTCCTGGGTGTCCTAACTGGATTTTAAAAAAGTCCCCAGCTGAATAACTTGAGGAGCTCTGGAAGCAGAGCTTGGCCATTAGGTGAGCAACGCTGCAGCAGGTCGCTTGCCTCCTCCTGCTCCAGAGAAGATGCAGGTTGCCAGCATAGCTTTGAATCTTTTTTTTTTTCTTCTTTTTTTTTTCCTGCAGAAAAGTTCACCAGTGGGAGGTGAAATTAATGAGACCAGCTCATTTTCCTCCTGCCACTGGAGTCTGAAAGAGGGAGGATTTAGGTCAGCACTGCTTGAAGAGTGGCGGGACCCGAGGTGGGTCCCATCCCTGGCCCTACGCGGCCTGGCCTTTAGTCTTGCTGACGTAGTGTGGTTGAGGAGTGTCCTTTTAATTGCAGGTGTGCTTTACACAGGCACCTCAAACTTTTAAGCTCTTTATCCTGGTTTATTATTAGAAGCTATTAAAAGTGTGGCCAATGGTGTGTTCACACCGTGGTGGGGGCATGCACGGTTTTCAGTGGTGGGTCACAGGCTTTTCGTATCAGGCATTGTACAAACGTGTTAAGACAAGCAGCCCAGATTGCTTCTGCCTACACAGGCTTAACCAAGCTCCTTTGCTTAGCTGAGATACCTAGACAGCAGCTAGCCCAGACCTCCAGGCTGGGACGTCCCAGCTGAGCCCCCGGTCTGATCCCGGCCCCTCTGGGGTGCAGGCTGGAGGCGTAGCTGATCTGAGAGGTTATGATGGTTATTATGAAGCAATACCCTACTGAGAAACTAGTGAAGTTATTGACTATTTAATTGATTCACTAATAAACACTGCTGATAGTAATTTACAGTTAGAGCATTTTACACACTTGCAGCTCTAAAGCTAGTAATTATTACTGCTAAATCTGACAAATTGCACTACTACCAAATTGTAAATCTGTCGCCCTTCCCTCCCATGCCACTTCGTGTTAGGGTTCAAGTCTGTCCCAGTTTGCCCTCCTATGGCAAGTCTTCTGGACACAGACTGGGTGGAGAGTCCAGCAGGTTGTCCGGGGGGGTTCCTTGGCATCCCAGGGGGTTTCAGTCTGCACATTGGGGTCATGGCTGTCCCTAGCTGCTCCTACCACAGGAAGATTGACCCTCCTTTGTTCTTTATATTACACCTTACTCTCCATATTTTTTTGCTGTATTTCAGGACCCATCTCTTCATTGCCCCTGTCCCTTTCTTTCTCTGCCCAGACTCTCAAATAACAGCTCCTTACTACTTTTTGCTCATTGGTTTCAACCCTGCTACATCCATACCTAAATCTGGCATTCCTGTTACTTAGGCAATCTCAACCTTATATGGCTGCATCACTGCTATGATCAGCTTGGTACAGGTGGCCTTGCAAGTCCCCACATCCCAAAGCTCCCCTACAATTATGTGACGCATGTTGGGTACCCTACACCTAACACAAATTTCCCTAAAACAAATCACTTTAGCCTTGATTCTTCTACCTGTGTCCAGTTAAGCAGTTTCTTAGGTGCAGTCTACATACCAGTCCAACACATTAACATTTCTCACAGTTTCTAGGTTTACCCAGCATCCTTACCCTGGAGCTGTTGGAACCGCTGCCGTGGCTCCCCGCAGAGGTCCCAGCTGGCTGTGGCTAGCAGTGGTCTGCTGGGACGTCCTGCTTGTAGCTGTCCCTGAAGAATTTACAACCTAAGCTGTAAGGATGGGAAAGGAGATAGAGGGGTCATCTAGTCCCATTCCTGCTGAACGGTCACGGAGCTCCTCTAACCTGATTTAGCTGATAACTGATGAGGAACGCTGGCAGGCAGCTGCCTGCCCCACGTACCTGACCCAGCAGGCATGTCTTCTCCCCATCTCCCTCGCAGGGCTGGTAGACATGACTGTAGTACTTGGGACTGTTTTCCCCATTTCGGTAGCAACCAAGAGCTTGAAGAGCAGGAGGCTTTGTGGTGAGGGTTGGTATTTCAGCTTGCTTGGTATCGGTTTGGTTGACTTAAATCTGTCTTTCAAAAATGGGTAAAGCAACCAGGCTTGGAGTGTCTGGTCTGTTCTCCAAAGAAAACACATGCTTGGCCACAGCTGTGTGTTTTTTGGATCAAGCAGGCCTGGATTCATTTGCGAATATTAATATTTGTGTACTGTAAAGCGCTGGTGGAAATCTATGCTTTGAAGGTTAAGCTGTGTTTTGTTGGTATCTCTGGAGCACAAGAACCCGTATCCCTGATGGGATGGGAGCTTGGAGTGGCAGAGTGACCGTACCCTGCTGTTTACTAGTGCTTTGGACCTTCCAAAACTACGACTGCCGTGTCTGGGTTTTCCCTTTTTGCCTGTCAGGCGAGAAGGTTAGATATCATTGTGAATGTAGCGTGTTTGGCTTGAAGAAGTGTGTGGCTCTAGACTATTTGCAGGCAGGGTACCCAGGTTAGGGTGCAGGATGATCTGTTTTCCCTCTGCACGCTGCTTTGCCGTGTCTTTAGAGGAGAAGGGCCTTTGGGGAGCTCTGGCATGTCTGTGGTGTAGTTGGCTTGTTACGTGCAGTACTTCGGTCCTGGCAGCCTTGTGCACTGCTCGAACGGAGCTCCCAGAAATTGCTGCCAGTTGTATGTACTGTGGCTTTGTCAATAACAAAAATACCTAGTTCTAGAGAGAGTTACTTTGCATGCAGAATTACTGGTGTATTTTCTTTTACTTATTGGCCTGTAGAAAAGGAAAAAAAAAAAGGTAAATTTGAAAATAAAACCACTTTTGTTGGTTTGTGAATAAAGATGTGTTAATCCACAAGGCTTGATGTGTTGGTAGAGACCTAATGTTATAACACAGAATAAATGTCTTTGTAGAAAAGCACCTGAAAAAACCCAGAAATGATCCAATGTTGTACCCTAGGTAACATAGCAGTTTTAAAAATCAGCAGCAAATTTGGCTGGCAGCCTGCAGGTCTAAAATTTGAAGCATTGCACTGTACTTGACTGATAGAATAAGTTTTGAAACAAAGTGACTTAAAATATTTATAGAAAATATACTCGGGGGACTGGAATGCAACTATGCTAATGCTTAAAACATCCCTGGAAAAGTTGTATGGCTGGTCAGTGTTGTTTCCCAAACTCTATTTTCAACTCTTCCAAACATTTCCATAGGTGTTTTGGACAGCTTTTTCCTGGTGCGCTGCGCTCCTAGGCTGCTGCCCGCAGGCTGGGAGGGCTGGTATGCCGGGGGGGCTCCGCGCTGGGCCCCCCAGCACAGGAAACCCGCTGCTCTTGCCCAGGCGGTCCCACAGCAGGGTGGTGGGGAGGCTGCCCGGGGGGCTGCGAGCCCCTTCCCCTGCTGCTGTGGTTCTCTTAACCCAGGACAGGTGCAGCTACGGACTTGTCCCCCTTGTGCTGCTGGAGGAATTCGGCCCTTCGGCCAAGTGACTCGCTCCTCCTTTTCTGGGACCAGCCAGCCTGTCCCCTGGTGAAACGGCCCTTCCCGGGGTCCTCGCTGCCAGGGGCTTTCCTCCCACGGCTCAGAGTGGCCGCAGGCAATGAGCACCCCACGACATGCTCTGGTCCTCCTAATGCATCCTAAGCAATTTGCTTTATTTCTTTTATTTCCTGTGTTTCCTGCACTGGCTTCACCCTGACTTTTCCCATCCTCCTGGTTCCCTCAAAACTGGGGACCTGTCAGGTGCATTTTCAGCACCAGAATATCCCTAACAGGCAACTCTTACCTCTTAAATAATCCTCTCAGGGAAGAGGAAGCCAGAAGGGTTGGGGACAGTGTCTGTAACCACCTTATCACTTGCAGCTTCCAGACCTGGGAGGAGTGGAAATCAATGTGTTTGTCGCTCCTGCAGAATAAACAGCCTTGTGAGGACTTTGGCAAGCGGAGCTGTGGCTGTCTTTCCGAGGCGGTTGTATAGTTTGCTTTCTGGGACAAAGGCTACTTAGACATCTGGATTGCATTGGGGATTTTAGGGGAAACATAAATTATTAGTTTGCTGTAAATGGAGAATGACTTTGATGGCTTTGCGAGTGTGCTCTCACCAGCTTACTACTGCACGGGCTAAATCTGCATGCTCCTGGTTCAGAAGGAGAAACTGTGGCTGCGGAGGCTGTTTGCCGTGTCCTGGGAACGGGGGGCTGAGCAGACCTCTCCCGACCTTCTGGTGTGTTGAGAAAACATGCTTGTTTTATGGGCAGTTAATTTATAGAAAGTTCCTGTTTAAATTTCCTCCAAGAGCCGTAAAACCGGAGGACAGCTGCACCCATTAGCCAGCTAATCAAATGCTGCTCACACCTGGCTTGCCCTCCCCTTCCCCTTGCTGCTGCTAACTTTTGGCTCTTTTGTAAGACTGAGTGTACCAGCCTTGGGAAATACCCTCAAAAACTGGTTGGGAAGCTGCTTTGCAAAGAGGGGTGGCTGGCCGGTGCTCATGGTGTGGCTTGCTGAGCCACAGCTCTTCGTGCCAGGCTCTTCCCCAGGAGCATCTGGGATAAGTCAGATTTTGTATTGCATCCACCCTGGTTTATAAAGGCACTGGTACGCTGTCTGCCTTAAGGAGCGGTGCTGCCTGTTAGTGGATGTAATCTCTGTGGTCTGAAATAAAAACCTGGTTTGCATTTTACTCCTCTTCCAGGTGTGGGGAAAAGCTGTGTTTATTTCCTGCTGCCTCCTCCCTCCTTCCCCAAAGACTGCAAATAAGCAAAAACTCGTAGATTTGTTTGCAGTTGTGTGTGTGCATCTTTCAGTGAAAGGAAGGCACTTTTAGATGGGTGCTGGGCCACCTGAACTCCAGAAACCCTGCTTTGCCTTGGCTCCCTGCAGCAACCAGACTGATAGGATTTCAGTATGGGTATGTGCTCTAATAAATTTGATCCTAATAGCTGATTTTGATCTAGTTTGACAGAGAGGTTGGGATCTTAAAGACACTGAGCTCTTGATAGCTCCTCGGAGCTGCTTTTTCCTCTTCTGACAACAAGCAGGCTCATGTTCCACTCCTCTGCTTCGAGGCTCCGCTGTAATTGTACTGGTTTATTTTCCTTCACCTTCTTGCTGCATTAAAACTAACTTGAAGAAAAGGAGGAACTTCCAGCCCATGTCCAGGGCTGAAAACCAGAACTAAACTCCTGCTCCTTCACTCCCAGAAATATCTGTTGCTGCTCTGAGCAGCTGTCCTGCCCGGCCTCCCGGCTGTCCATGCTCATCAGCCCTCTGCCGCGGGGAAGGCAGTGAAGCCTTCGCTCTTTTGGAGAGGCTGGTGTGTTCTCACCCTTACGTCCCTTTTTTTCTAGGGGGTGGTTGACCGGTGCAGAAAATTACTTTGGTGCGAGTGGCTGGAGGCTACGGAGACTTTTCTGGAGTCCCCTGCTTTGTCTGCCAGGAATCTAATAGAGGTAGGATGGCAGGAATAAGCAAAGGGGAGCACCTAACGTTCATAACAATTTCTGAACCTGCAAAGGGCTCCTGGAATAAACCCCTTCAGTAGGTTCCCCAGTCTCATGCAAGAAAACTGTCTTTGGCATGCTCGGGGCCTGAAATCCCTTCATTTTGTTTAAGCTGGGGCCTGCTTCCCTTCCTTTAAATCTCCTCTGCAGCAGTTGATAAGCAGCCGGTCCCTTCTCAGGGAGAAAATGCTGCAGAAAAAAATGCCAGGAATGTGAACAGCAGGTGGGGACTGGCAGATGTACTTATCAATCACGACAGGCTGACGAGTGGTTTATTCCTCTAAAGAGCTACTGTTTGCCTCTGGCTTGATTTGCGCTTGTCCTCTCCAACCCCCTCCAGCCTCTGTCAGGGTTCAAGAGAAGAGCAGGGTAGTTCTCCCATTTTCTTCTGGGGCATGGCATGCTCTGTGCAGGACTCCCTGCTCCAGGAGGCCAGAAGAAGGGGGGGTGGAGGCAGACCCTCTAGATCACACTGGAAGGGTCACAGCAGCATACCTGGCGGATAACATGCTACATCGTGGGGATGGGCTTTGGGAAATCTTGCTTCCAGGTTGCCCAAGTAGAAGGCAGATTTGATTAGTTAATTGAATTTGCTGCACTGTTGCTTTTCAAAACATGACTTCATATCTCAGAGGAGTCTGGAGTTATTTCAGTGGACAGAACCCTGGTTTAAGGTGGTGATACTTTGAGGAGATCATCTGCATTGACCAGTGAGAAGGCTGTGTGGCTCTGGATTGCAGAACTGCACCTGTAGGTAGGGGAGCAGGACCCTCTGGTCATGGGGGGGGAGGGGGGGAGCTGAAGGGATTCAGCCATGGCGTGAGTACTTCTTGAACTTGTTTTTTGCTGTGGCTGCTCCTGCTTTTTTGAGCACCTTGCACATCATATGGAGATGCCTTTTTCTGGTAGGACAACCCAATTTACATGAAATAACAGGCTGAATGGTGAAAAGCCTTTGTCTGTTGATCTCTGAACAGCTTTCCCGGGTGTGTTGGCAGTGTATGTTACAAGCAGAGCAAACCTGCTATCACAAATGACGTTATGGATGTTTTTCCCAGCCTTTAAGCTTTCATTCTGGCTGATGTGCTTGTGTCAGAATACGTGATACCTCAGTGCTTCGGATCTACTCCAGTTCTGTGTGCTGGTTCTTGCAAAACCCAGAATAAGCTATGGACTTGTAGGTGATGTGGTTAGACCTCTCCTTCAATGACTCGTGGGGTGTTTTGCTAGGCTACTTCAGCTGGTCTGGATAATGCTGTTGCCTGCAGTGCTTCAGGGTGCCCATCCCCAGTCACAGTGATTTGCCTTTATAGGGACACTGCTGATATAGATAGTTGATACCTTTAAAAAAAATGAAGGCACATTTGCCCCAAGTCCTTTTATCAGTTTTTCTTCAGATTGTTTCTTGTTTTTGTGAAAGAGCAGTGTAAGAAAGAAATAGCTTTTCTGAGGAAGAAAAGCAGTGAGAAGGGAGCAAGGCAGTACTACGGCACAGAATAAAGACCTCGGGAACATTTTGCAGGAGCAAAATGCCATTTTCAAACTCTGTTCAGACAGCACCACCTTGCCTAAACAGGGCTTGTATTTGGGAGGTGCTTCCTTCAGGTTTTAAAGTAGTTTGGATTCTAGAGCAAAGGCAGCAATTTAAGCAGTGATGCTAATCACAGTGCTATTTGCATTGCTACCTAACTGCATTCTGCGTAGCACCTCGCCCATGGCCTGGGCTGGAGGCCACCGTCCGGCCTGCGCCCTGCTGCTCCGCTCCCGCTGCCCTGCGTGCGACTCTGGAGTCCTGCCTGGCTCACTACTGCAGGCGGGTCAGCCGGTGAGTAATGTTCCCATGGAGCTGCCTTCAAGGGGAATTATCAAGCTGGGACGGAGCAGGGCGTAGCGGCAGTAACCAGGGAGCACGCACGTCCAGATGCTGTAAGCCCCTTAGCACGTTCCACGGAAGTTGCCTCCCAGTTGCAGTGATTTGGCCAGAGCTCCCTCTTGCAGGACTTTCCCAAGTTCATTCCTGTTTGGAGTGGATTCAGTCTAAAATTCTGAGTGTGGGGTAGCCTGCTTTAGCTGCTGTGGCAGTTTTTCCCTCCGCAGGCCTGCGTGGAGGACCAGTGAGTGTCTTAGTGGCAGTGGTCACACCACCTGCTGCAGAGACTGATGGTGGGGTTGCCTTTAGCTCTTGAACTTAATTGCTCCTCCCGGAATTTCCCATGCTGTGTCCCTGCCTCAGGCTTTGTTTCAGGTTTTCAGCAAAAGCAGTTCAGCCATTTCCAAGAGTTAAAGGATAAAAAAGCTTTAGGTTGTCAGTATTTAAAAAAAAAAACCACAAACAGAACCTAACTGCTTGCATTGAGAGGTACTTGGTCTGGCACAATGGCTGGAAGGTTGTCTCCCCCCCTCTCCCCTCCTTGCAAGGGATATGCCATCTCCTTTCCCAGCAAAAATGCCCTGTATCTTCTGTATCTTATCAGGTTACAGGCGTCTGAAAGGCTCCCCATTCACCAGTGGTTTGTGGACTTGATCTGCCAAGTTAAGGTTTTCAAAGATCCTGTCCATACCCGGCCTCCTCCAGCCCGGGGCCCGAGGGGCTGAATCCGGGGATGGGAGGGAGCTGCTGCCACCGACGTCCCCAGCACTGGGAGCGGGATCCTGGCTCTCCTGGGCTGCTTGCTGACAGCCGTGGGTGGCTGAAGGGCTTGCCTGTCTCAAAGGGCAGGAGAATAAAAACCTGGAATAGGGGTGGAGAATAGGAGTGAGTTTTGGTGCTTGCTGTGACCTGCTCATGGACAACCTTAATTCTCAGGTATTCTGACTTTTTTAACTCGTTATTTGCAACCTTGAGGTTTTAGGTATCGTCTGTGTTACCTAGAGCAGCATCATATGCTGTTGAGGTGGGGGGGTTTAGGCTCAGCCTACAGCAATGAGCAAAGTTCCCAGCTGGCATAAGGTATTGAGGAGCAAATGATAGGCAGTCTGTCTGCTGCTGCTGCCCTGCAGTGGGAGGCACCGCTGTTACATTTAAAAGCTTTTTTTCCTGTTTTTTGTGGAAGGTGCTTCAGTTCTGTAACCTGGTTTTGTTTGCTATGAACTTTGCTGCAATGGGATAGCGAAGGCCTTTGGAGGACAACACTGAACTTATGATTTTATGTGAGAAGTCCCAAAACTGCATCATTCTTGAACATTACAGTGTGCTTCTCGCTGCAGCTGCTGACCAGCTGTTGTAGCTGTTGTCATACAGGACTCTGGGAAGTGCCAGGTACAAAACTGCCTGAGGAGTCCACCCTCTCCAGCAGAAAGGCTGAAGACGCAGCAAAACTGCACTGGAGACCTTGTCTGAGCTGGAAGAAAATGCTTCCTTTGGGGAGGCTGGCAAATGAACCCTGGCTATCTACTGTTTTAAAAACCACAAACTGCTTTATGTGAAACACCTTTGTGGTGTTGGGGAGGGCATCTTTTCCTGTCCAGCACACAGCTGGTGTGATGGTGGTTTATGCTGTGGTGCAAACAGAGCGTTGTGGTCCCTGATCAGAGACCCGGTGAGTGAGTGCTTGGTGACTGTAACTAGTAAGCTAGGTTATTTTTCGCATAGCTTATCTGCTTTATAAGGGATGGACTGAGCTGCTAAAAGCACATTTTTCCCCTAGAACCTGTTATTAAGCCCGGAAGAGGCTCAAGCGCCAATGCAGAGTTGCTCTTCAGAGGTGGACTGTTGTGGAGCTGGAGATTAACAACCCTAGCTGCGGTGTAACTTTTTTTTTTTATTTTTAAACTTTAAGCCTAGCCCCTCCAGGTGAGGAGACGGTGGATGGGGCCAGGCTTTGCAACTGGCTCTGCTGAATGACTTTTAAGTCACCTGCCCACATCTGGACCATTCTGCATCCTCCAAATGTGGTACAATGTGCAACTTAGTCCTGTGGGACCAGCCTGATCTCAGCTGAGACCCTGCAGGTAGTCCCTGAACCTACAATCTTTTAATGACAGTAAGCCAAGGAAATACTATATAACCATTGAAGTAAAATAACATAAGCGAAGCAAAGCTTTGGTGCACGTAATTGGGTACCTAATTGCTGCGCTTGCCACCTGGGGATTGGAATTGCTCTCCCGCTCTGGAGGCTGAATGGGACATACTGTGATAAGCAGTTTAATTGTTTCCCCGCATCTGCGGCAGGCTGTAAAGCGAAGGCAAGCTGAACACACCTTCAGAGCTTAACGGCCTCTCTGCAACTCCAAGACTGCGTTTTTCTTGTGGCGCTTGAGCATCTCTCTTCATACAGCCCCTATGCTTTCGCTAAATTGTGTTCTCCTATGCTGTTTGATAGCAATGAGCCATCCATTTTTTCTGGGAAGTGTTTCAGATTTACCTAGATATAAGAACAGTCATAGGAATGTGACTGTGTGAGCAGCAATGAGAGTCCAGTGGGTGCTAGTAAGGGGATGCCCTCTTAAACTAGTTGCTGGAATTTGGCTGTTGCAGTAGTAACAAAGATCAGGCGAGTGCTGAGCAGAAAGCAAAGCGAGAGTGACTTGGGGGGGTGGATTCAGAAAAAAAGGCTTGGAGTGATTAAGGACAAATGTATTTGTCTAGTGTTACATGCTCTCAGGAACACTTAGGACTGGTGTGGGTGGTTGTTGGGCTGGGAAGTAGGGTTGTCCTCATTTCTTCCCTGGGGTCAGCACAGACTGTGCCTGGGGCTGGGCTCTGCTCTCTTCTGAGTGCCCCAAGGCAGAGAAGATGGCCGTATGGAAGTAGATCTCGAAGTAGTGAAAATATGGGCATAGAGGCACTGCCATTGCAAAGGGTTACAAAGTCTGAGTACACCTAACTTGTGGTGTCCGAAGTACATGTGGTGAGCAAGAAGAGATGATGCTTGGCTCGGAGAGGCTCAAACTGGTGCAAAACAGAGCCGAGTGCTAGTTTAATTCTCCTTGTTGCCTCAGAATGACATCCGACTGTTTTCCTGGGACAAACATTGGAGCTGTGATGACTTTGCCCCCATTCCCGGGATTCTTGCAGAGGGAGTAGGTAGTCATCACATGCTCCGCAGTCTTGCTTTGCACTGGGAAGGAAGTCGGTACAGGATCTGTCCCATCTTCTTATTCCAGTTTTTTTCTCTTTACAACTTAATTCATGTTTTAATCTGCCCACTTGAGTCAGGAGGAGGACACAGCTGTTGCCATCTTCCATGTCTGTGTGCAGCTGTGAGTCCATGCTGCTGTCTCTTCACAGCCATCCGGGCTCTCACCTAGGAAGCAATGGGACACAGTGTCAGCGCGCTGGGAAGGCAGGGCACAGTCCTTCGTCTCTTGTGTAAAAACAGCAATGGCAAGTCAAAATAGAGGGATGCAGCCTTTGCTCACATTATTTGAAATACACTGTAATTTGGGGGGGGGGTCCTCTCAAAAACATGCAGGTCTTGTTTCCAACCTCGCTGACCCATACAAGGTAGATTTCCTGTGAGGAAGGGAGAAATTATTGGATTTTTCTGCTGTGGCAAAACCTCGGGACCATTTTTTGAAGACTGACACCAGATGCCATGCTAGCTAGTTAACTGTTGCAAATGTGTTACACTATGCAGTATTTGTGGCTGCTTAGGAAGAAAAACATCAGTTTTCCTTGTCTTGTCCTTGCTGTCTCCCTGCCTCCCGTTTTTCCTGTGAGCACTCTGCTTTTACCCAGTTTGTCCTTGTGTCCCAGTTTTAAATAACTTGTTTGGTGGCTGAGCAGGACAGTTTGATCCTATTTTTAAGTCCTTTGGACTTTCTTATTTGTGGAATTTGGGTACTGGGAATGGCAGGATGTTTGCGTTGGAATTGCTGCAGGGGGATTGCTTGGAGCAACCCTTGAAACTTCTTTGACGTCCCAGGTGCAGTGCTGTGCTGCTTGCAGAGAGGGGCATGTTACCCTGCAATGCATTTAGTCGAGCGTGCTGGCTTTGTGCATGCCAAGGTTGTTTTCTCTGGCCCTTTTTGGCCAGATCCTGAATGCATGGTTCCTGGTGTAAGGAATGAGCTTGAGCACTGTGACTGAATGGGTCCTGTATCCGTATAGATGGGGCAGAATGTTAGTGTTTAAAAAAAGCCTAAATCACACTGATACTCCTTACAGTGAAGTAGTCTGGTCTTGCCTTGAAATAATTCAACTTGTCTCCTGATTTCTCCCCACCCTGCTCTGGTATTGAGAAAAGCTGGAGTTATCTCTGCGTTGGTGGACCTGTGATGAACAGCCCCAGCCCTTCCCCGCTCCTGGCTGAAGCCATTAAGGCCATGGTCAAAACCAGATGAGGGTTATTTTTTAATTATGTAGTGCAGGCAAACAAGATAATTTAGCTGTAAGATAATGCAGTGAAATTAATGCTGCAGGAATGTGATGCAGACTCTGTTGGTGTCTTGTCTTTTAAGGTGCTCATCTTTGCTTTTTCATTTAAATCAATCTTCTTGCACCAGAGCAGTTGGGAAGCAGATGGACCTGTGAAGCTACACACTATCCTTCTGCCTCGGTAAGCTTGTGCCATCAGTGATCTGTTGCTTTTGGACTTACTATGTGAACGAAAGGCTGGCCAACTTGGGCCAGAAGTTATTGTGAAGAGCAGACAGTTTCACTGAAGCAGTCCAGCCCTTTTCTCCCTGGTCTCTAGCAAGAGGAGAAGGCACCTATGAAAATGTGCACCTGCAGGAAGAGGTTATCAGTTTGATGTGTTTTGGTGACTCCTGAATTCTGCAGGTTTAAGGGAATGTGCTGCCTAGCTGGAAGCTACTGATCTTCAGGGAGTTAATTCCTCCTCCAGAAGCTTTCTCTGCCTCTGTGGCATGGGAGCAATGCTGCTTCATTTTGCAGCTTTCCCATTTTATGCTTGATGGTTAAAGTTGGAACATTTATATCTCATTCTGCCAAGAAGCATTTAGAGTAGTTTTCCTGAGAAACATCGAAAGTTGCAGGTCCATGGCTGATGCCCTGGCTGCTCTGCATAAATCACTGTGTGGTAAATATATTTAAATGAAGAGCTATGGCAGTCTTGCTAGCTGAGTAATAAATCAGGGCTGAGCAACTCCATAAAGCTGAATCTTAATGCCTTGGCTTGGAGTTGTAGGGTGGGGTGGTAAAGCTGACGGAACAGCGGGATGTTTCTAAACAGAATGTGCCTGCCCTTAGTTACGCTGCCACAAAGAATATAAATGATGCTGCATACATAACTGAAGTGCTGAAAATGGCTTTTTGCTGGTGTTGCTTGCCTTGTTTCGTGTGTCTGCTTAATGTCAGCTCTTTGTGCTTTACTTCCCTTTGGTAGTAGCAGCAGATCTTGTGCCCGGCTGTCAGGTCCCTGGCAGGTAGGAGAGCGACTCTAAGCCTTGCCTTCCAGTCCTGTGCTTAGTGCTGAAGCCCTGGTGCTGTGACATCAATGTATAGGAAATTATGGTGCTTAAACATGTTCAAGGACCTGCTCAAAATATTTCATTATCTGAGGAATTTTGTGGAATACCCAGAAGGTGATTATAAACCCTTGGAATGTGGCTGCTTCTCCATGAAGCAGTCCAGCCAAACAGCATTTTGAGGCAGCTCCTGAGTATGAAACTTCTGTCAAGATTTTCTTATTTGCAGTTTTGGGTTTGGTGCCCACAGCCCTCGGGCCGTTTGCTCTTCTCACTGGAGGAACACTTGCTCAAGCTGCCTGTCTTGGGTGCTCCTGCATTTTGCTGCCTGATTGAGTACCGTTAGCAAAGCTAATGCTTACCTGGTGGCTGCAGTGCTGGCATGTCCTCGGGAAGCCTGAATGCTGTCCTGGTGATGAAAAAAGTACTCTGCCACTACATGGCCAAAATGTGGGCGAGGGTCCTGCTGCAAGTCCTCTGGCCAGGCTCAGGTGTACCGCCAGAGCTCAGGCCTTGGAAGGGTTTCCTTCAGAACAGGATTTGAAAGTACGATCCGGTTTCCTAAGAAGGGGATTTGCAGGACTGCCCTGCCCTGCAGTCTGTCCTTCACTGCTCTAATAGCTTCTGCTTGCTAATTTGACAGAAAGAGCTTTATATCTTTTTAATTTAAAAAACCAAAAAACTAAAAAGTAAGCAGCCAGCTAGGTGGGAGAGTTTTGGCTAAAAGGGTGCACCAAAGCTCACCAGTCATCTGTGTGACTTGTGCAATGTGTAATGTGCTCTGAAAGCCAAACCATGGCAGAAACTTCAGTGAGATTTCCTGCCTTGCTAGACATGGGAGTTTATCCCTCAGGGTCCTTCTCTTGTTGTGTGGACTCTTTAGTACTTAGTAAGACAAAATGTCCAGTGGAAGCTTCCTCTCCAATTAGGATATTCTTCATTTCTCTTCTGTGTGGATTCTCTGAAGCTTCATAAGGAGTTTTGTTCAGCCTTTAATTCAATTAAGAAATCGAGCAAGAGATGCAAATCTTTTTAGCCTCATTGGTTTCAGTACTCATGACTACATCTGAAGAGAACATCTCCTGTGTAGTACTGCAGGGCAGCTTAGGGAGGAAGTATTTTTCTGGGCTTCAGCTGAGATTTCAGGTGCTGCTGGAGGCTTGTGGATGATTTTGTCCCTTTGGAGCATGGGGTGGAGGAAAGACTGTGGTCACCTGTCAGTGACTTGATTTAAACCCATTTCTGAAGCAGCACCTTTGATAGAAACCTGCTTCCTAGCTGGGTGACTTCTATCAAAGGTCGTTAGCCAGTGTGAATTAGACTTGAAACAGCTGGTAGATGGTGAGTGATACCAGGGGACAGAACACGGTGGTGACTGTCACGCCAGCTGCTCTTGCACATGTCCTTCAGCGCTAGTGGGGGAACGACCTGCGTCTGAGGAATACAAGATTGGACTCTGATGCCTCGTAGTCCTCACATTTAAAAAGTGACGTCTTGTATCTTGCTGCTTGTTTTTGTGTGCTTTCTTGTCTTGTTGTCAGATGCTTCAACTGTACTTTCTGGCTAAAGCTGCCGAGGGTTGCTCTAGATATCTTGTTAGACTGCCTTTTAAACAAAGTTTATTTTGCTTTTTTAGAAATCTTCATTTGTGCCTTTCACAGATGGGGATGGCTGAGAGACAGTCTGGGCTCATCTTGAAGACTTGCATTTTGGTACAAAAGTCCACTTTAGTTTTAAAACTACATAAAACTCAGCTTTGTTTCTGCAAATTCACTTGTATACCAGTTGGACCCCTGTGTAAATTGTTTCTAGAGAGTCCAGAATCAGACTTCAGTGAACACAAGCTGCTATGGCACAGTGAGCCCATGGAGGGCTGGGGAATTTTTCTCGAGAGTCCTACATCATCTTCTACTTCCACTGTTTCTAGCAATTAGTGCCCCTCAAATCAGAGTGTACTGTCATGGGGACTGGTCTGCCTCGTGTACTCTAATCACTGAGATAACTCTTCCGTTGTCCAAATTAAAATTGCTCTAATTTTTCAGAGTGGTGCTTTGGTCTCAACTCTGTCGGCCGCCTCTCTCTGCTGCCTGCCCAGGCACTTCTGCCAGCGTGGGTGTCCTTGTCCTGGGCTCTGCCACAGGATGGCTTCTGATAAAATGCTTTTCTGTAACACTGTGGTCTTCACTTCAGAATTAATGTAAAACAGATTCAGCAATTTATGAAGCTTTCCTTACAAAAGAGAAATTTAGAGTCAAAAATACCTAGTTTATCTTGGTGCCTTGAGTTCTGGTTTTTACTAAATCTTGGAAACTGATAAAGCGGTTGTGTGCATGTATATATATATATATACACCTGTTGTGTTTATCTTCAAAATATGCATTTTTATGCATTTGTATGGAAGGAGCTCTTAGTCCAACTTCTTTTTTGTTGTTTTAACATTTTGTAGTTTAATTTCCTGTGGATTTTTGTACTAGCTTTAGCTTACATTCCCTTAAACATAGAATTAAATACTAGGATTTTTACACTTTCTTGCTCTGTTTCCAGATAAAACCAGGAGTTACAAGTAGAGTTTTGAGGGCCTTGCTCTGGCTGGTTATGCACTGGAAGCCCAAGTGAAGCCAAAGCCATGTTAAACTGCATGCCCTGAGGCAGGCAGACCCTTGCTCTGCCCTGCTGTGGCTGTATATTTAGCCTATATGCCCTTTCCAGTAACAGCTGGGAGAACATGGCTGGAGAGGAATCCGAGTCGTCATTTCCCTGAATGCTGTCCCGGGATCCTGCTATCTGTCACGAAGTGCTGCTTGAGCCAGAAACGCTGCCTTGGTAACTGCCTTCTACAAAACTGTCCCATCCCTCCCTTGTTTGTTTTTTTTTTTAACCCACATGAAGTTTTAACATTCATGTTCACAACCCCATTGGGTCCTCATTTTGTTTGGGTTTGAGCCTGATTCAAGTTAGTTTGGCTTCTATTCCTTTTATTAGAGTGTGGGCTCTTGTTCCCCATCATCCTCATGTCCCAGTGTATCCCACTTTGTTCCCTCCCAGCTTCCTCCAGGAAGGATCCATTTTGTACCTCTGATGATCCTCATCGCCTTTCTCCGCCAGCCCTCCCTCGAGATGGGGCTTGCTCGCAGGATGCGAGCAGTGTGGGGCAGCACTGGTGAAGCTGTCCCCCTGCTTTGGCTTGTTTCTGGGTGTTTATATCCTAATTTGCTTGCTGCTAGCAGCCAGGAAAATGGCAGTTCTACCTGGCTGTGATGTTTGTAATTACAGGGAAAAAATTATCTCTGAGGCCTTCTAAATAGTTGGGAAGATAATATCTGAGTTTCCTTTCAACTGAATGCACTTGAAGATATGATCTGAGTTGGCTGTCTGGGAATAACAAAGTGGGAGGAAGGAATTGATTGTGGTTGCTGAAACTTTCATCAGAGAGTCTGAAGTCTTTCCTAGCCAAAATCTGTGGCTGCCGGCCACTGCTGCAGGTCAGGCGCAGCGGCCGTTTGAGGCATGGCTCAAGCATGGGACAGGTAGCACACAGGGGATGCGAGGGGCCACTCGGGCAGGATTGACAGGCAGAGGGGCATCCATATGGTCTTCCAGCAAATGGCAGGTCAGCGTGCAAGTGCGTAGTTGAGAGGCGCTTGTGAGTACCATACTCATCCCCTCCTGCCTCCCCAGGGCTGTAGGAGGCCGGGGAAGGTGCCTGCCTCCAGAAGAAGTCTTATTGCTGCACCGTGCAGGGGAAATGTACTCTGCAGGGAAAGAAAAACACGTTCCATGTCCAGCTGGCAGAAGGGCTCTGGTGTCCTTTGTGCTTCTGCTGCTGCTCTGCACTGCCGCTTGCATGTACCTCTGCAGGAGTGCCCCTGGCTGGGGGTTCTGGGGGGCTGCTGGGGCTGCTTCCACCCCTCCCCTCCATAGCTCTTGCTGCAGGAAGGGCTACGGGGAGCATAACCTTAGCTTTTCCAGGGCAAGAATTCTTCCCAGGAGCAGAGTCCCCAGCTGGAAAGGGCAGTATAGTGGCCCAACTTCTGGACAGGCAGATGCAATACAGGGGGGGAAAAAGGGAAATTCTGCTTTTTGTGTCTTCTCTCTCTATCTGGGACCTGCCTCTGCGTTCCCTCTGCAGGAAGTGCTGGAGATCACACCTCCTAATGAACACAAAACCTGTGCGGTGTCTTGAGCGGTCCAGCTTCCCCTAGCTGCTCGCTCAGCTCTCTGCTGTCTGTCAATTGCAGCAGAGGCATCAGTTAGTGTCTCTGGTCCCAGACTGGGGCAGAACCACAAGCAGGCTTTGTTGGCCAAGGGCAGACATGAGATGCAAATGAGAGGGCTGTGGGAAGGCTTCATCCCTTCTTGGTGGCACAAAACTGTAGGTTTCAAACAAAAGGCAATGGAAGACAGTACAAAGCTTCCTCTTAGTTACAGGAAAGTTAGGTATCTTGGTGCCTACTCTAGCAGAATACAAACCGCTGCAAGGTGTCGATTGCTGTGACCACTTCCCGTACGAGCTTCACAAAGCTGCTTGTGGCATGTGTAGCTTTAAGCAACAAGTCAGTGACAGTTTGCTGCTGAGTTCCCCATCAGCAGGAGGGTGCTGCTTGTTTCGCTGACCAGCACACATTTTTAGCACTGCTGTTTTGAGTTTGTTTGGTTTTGTTTTTTTTCCCCTAGATTGTTTTTCAGCATCAGGGTTTCCTGTACTGACACAAGATGTCCTGGAGACAAGCAATGCAGAAATACAAGAAGGGACAAGACTGAAAAAAGTTTTTTCGTGTGTGTGTGTATGTCCTTTGAAATAGGTTTCAGTTCTGTTGGGCGTTTAACTTGGTGACAATACAAGGTGGGCATAGCTGCGGAAGAGCGTGTTGAAATACAATTTTAGGGCAAAGAATTGAGAAGAGCTTGGTTTGTACCTCCTGGGCTGATGGCGTCTGGGGTGACCAGCTAATGATGGCTGCAGGAGGCAGAGGATGGAAGGGGCTCCTGGACCTTCAGGTGGACGGATCCGGGGCTCTCCGCTAAGGCAGCTTTCTCAGGCAGCTCGGCACCAGAGGTCGGGCTGCAAGCTACTTTGGTTTTGATGTATGCATGGCTATAAGCAGGCAGCCGTGATTGCAGCGTTAAGCCAAAAACTTGTGACTTGTCTTTTAGGGAGACATGCAGCCTCTGTGTAAAGCCACCATCCCCTCAGACGCCTGGTTAGCGCTGGGCAGGATGGGATGCTGTCGCTCTGAGCACAGCCGAGCGAGGAGCTATGGCTAGTGGTGAATGTTCCTTCCTCTGCCTTGCCCGTTCCCTCGCAGCAGCTGCGTGCCATTTAGTCTGTGTATGACGAGTGCATCTCGGTGCAGTTGCCCTTCTGTACGTCCCTTCCCATAACTCATCCTGAGCACAGCAGTGTCTGGAGCCTGGGTCATCTTCTGTGAATGTACATGGCTGAAACCATCGAGGTTGGAAATAACCCCCAGAGTCATTTGCAGCACGTTCCCCCAGCTTATAGGCTGTTGAAGGGGCTGCTGCCTTTGTTTCAGGGTACGTCCAGAGCTGGGCAAGTGCAGAAACTCTTACTGTTTCTTAAATTTCATGCACCAGAGTGTTCTTTGTGTATATAATGTCAAGCTTGCAGACTGGCATGCTCTTAGTCTTGAGGAGACCATATCTGTTAGTTCATAAACTTGGTGATGGGCTGCTCTGCCCAGACGTGCTGCCTCTGAGCTGTTTCTCCCTCCTTCCCCCCTTCCCAGACTCCTTTAGCACAGTGCAGACGTGCACGGAGCACCAGCCGCCTCTGTGAGGACCACGCTGCCAGGCTGGCACTGTTGGTGCCTGCTGTCATGTTTTGGATCGGGGAGCATGTACGGCAGAGTGCCATCTTTGTGTGCCTGGCTGGTGACGCTGGATTTCATCATTCCTCCTGCTTGCTGCCTTGACATGCAGACATGTAGTAGCTGATGGGACTTGCCCAGAGATCCTCCTGTGGAAACACGCACAAGAGATCTTTGCAGAGACAATAGCTCTGTTCTGGAAAGTTGCACTGGCCCTTTTTAGCCGAGTCCAAGTTTGCTTTCTTAGAGAAAGGCCACTTGTTTAATGCTTCCTTTAATGTGAGGGTATTGGTAAATAAGCAATCGGGTAAGTGGGATTCCTCATAACTCTCCTAAATACCTTCTTCTTACCTGGAGAAGAGAATTGCACGGCAGTTAACCTGAGCTTTCTTTGTGCCAGGCTCAGTGACATTAATATGCTGGTAGTGATTAATTACCGCAGCCCAGTGATGTGATTGTGTGCTTGAGCAATTGGATTAGACACAGCTGGATGGAGACTTCACTTTCACTGGTTCTTGCTGAAGCGGTGGTGTAATTGGCCACAGAGGAAGAGTGATTTCTAGGGCAGCCACGCTTGTGCTGCTGGGACGCTTCCTCTGGCCCCATGCTCCTCCAGCAGGCAGAAGCAAAGGTCTCTGGGAGGATGCATGGCTGGGAGTAGCTACTTTGTCCTGCTCTCAGTCCTTCCTTTCAGTCCTATCTTCTGTCTGCACTGTTCTGCATTCCTGAATAATGAAGGTAGAGCGTATCCTTAACATGTCAGTGGGCCTTGTAGCTGCATGGAGAAGGAGCAAACTCCAGCATTGTCTTGACAAGTCAGCATCATATCAAGTGCAGCATCATATCAGCATACCTTCACCAAGTAGGCCCAGTTCTGTGTCTCTGAGATGGGGGGGTTTGGCACTGGAGAGCAGGCATCAACATTGGCGTGTGCACTGAGTGCTAGGACTGAAGCAGATGTTGATACTGACTTTGATGTTTCATCCAACACTCTGGAGGCTCAAAGTTGAGACCAAAAGAGCGCTCTCAGAAGCAGGAAGATAAAGAGAAAGTTGGTTCTTTTGGAAGATCAGATGGAATGAAACATCCTGAAATTCAGGACTAACCTGAACCTTTGTGTTTGTTCTCTGAAACTGGGCAGTACAGATCCCGCTGGAAGGAGCACTGTGCCATGTAGAGAAGCTGGGGTGGTCTAGCTTTCCCTCGTAACTTGAAAGTGCTGTCTAAGTCAGCCCTACAGCCTAGTGCTTCCCAGAGATCAGCAGAAGACCACCTGCAGAATGCCATCTGCATTTGGGTTTTGGCCCTCTTTTGAGCTTGTGGGAAACTGTGTGAAGTGTTGAGATTTTTGCTCCCGGAGAACTCCAGCTCCATGCCACTCGCTGGTCATGGACAATGATCCAGAACACTGACTTTTTCCGCATACAACTAGGATGATGTCTCAAAAAAGTGAGTCTGGGTTTTGCACCTGGTAGTACCATGTGAAATGGTGTGGGCTCTTGAACTTGACAGAGGCACCACACAGGCCCCCAGTGCTTGTTACAGCCTCCCTGCAGGTAACATTCGCTCTCTTCTGCAGCTTCATCGAGACCTGCAGTGCTGGTAGCCAGTGGGCTTGCTGGCTTTTAGGCAGAGGACCTCCTACCCCAAAAAGTGTTCTGCCTTGAAGTGAGTCTACGTGGACACTACGGGGCAATGCCTTGTTCCAGCTATCTGTAGAGCTGTACCACCCTGTCTTTCCTCCTTAGCACACAGTGTGAGAGGCTGGCACTGTTTCAGCTTCTGTCAATTGTTTGGTGAGGTGGAGCTGTGTTAAGAGATTTTTTTTTTTTTTTTTTGGTGGTGCAAGTTTGTTCTCAGCCCTTCTGGTTTGTTTTGTTGGGGTTTTTTTGTTATCAGCTACTGAATTCCTTCTATATCTCCTGTGTGCTCCACTTCCATATACTGAGACTGTTCTTCTGTAGTTCCCCTAAAGTGAAATTCTGAATTGGTGTGACCTGCAAGTGTCATACATGATCTTAATGACCAGTGCATGAGTTGCTTGGCTGAGGGGCACATATCAGACAGGCAGTGTTTGTTGCCTGCTCTGATAATTGTTTCTGAAATGGGTGATGACTTCATCTTCCTCTCCTGCTTGCCATAGATATCAAGAACCAGCTCCTTTCTGCCCAAATACTCCTTTCCATCCAACAGAAATGCCCCAGGCCAGATCACGTCATTTGGCTGAGCGACGCAGAGCTGCACCGCACTTGTGCACAAGCTCCCCTGCAGCCATGACAGGCCAGGGGCAGGGGCTAGCCTGAAGATGTGGTACCAAACCTCTCCAGGCGCCTTTACGGCTCCGTGCGGTTGTATGCTGTGTGTCTGTCTGGTTGTCTGGGGTGTTTCTGCTCTGCTCGGGTGTGGAGCTCAGCGCAGCTGTGAGAGGCAGCCACGTTTCCGTGCCGATAGCATCTCGGCCCCTCAGCAGCCATGGGGCTGCTGGGCTCTGCTGCTGCGTTCCTCCCCTGGCTGCAAGTCTCTGGTCCTGCCTGTACTTGCTGCGTGGGTTGCTTTCTAGTCCGTCACACAGGAGGACTTTTGGAAGAGCAGGCTTCAGGAGAAGTAGCTCGTGGACAAGGCATCATCACTGCAGTGTCCATACCCCAGGCTCCATGGAGGGTGAAGGTGAAGGTGGTTCTTTCTGCTTTTTTAAGGCACTGTGCAGGGATAAGAGTCTCCCAATTTCCTGCTGTGATGATCAGCAGTCTCCTCGGTACCTCTTGGAGATGTCTGCTCCATCTCTGTAGCTCATTCACACAACCTGTTGGATATTCTCCACCAGACACCTACAGTGGTAGTTCTCTGCTTGCTGAGGTGACTCTAGGTTCGTCCAAAATCAACTGTTGTGTCGGATCCTCCTCTGACCATGCAGGGAGCTGGTAGAAGAGATGTGCCCTGTAGAAAGCGTGACTTGTCCTTACCTGTCCAGCTAATCCATCTTTTGTGATGATAACGTCTGGAGAAGCAGCTCAGGCGCCTCACTCCGAGCGAAGACCACCACAAGCTCAGTTGCATTTGAGAAGAGCTGCCTTGGCTTCCCTGTCGTTTCGTCTGGTGTATTCCTGTCCTAGTCAGTTCAGGCACTTGGAAGGACAAGAGCAGCAGGGGAATGGGCTTTTTTCTGGTGCTGGCACTTCACACCAGCCGTCCTCCCATCTGTCTTGTGGTTTCCAGCAATGTTATTGTGCCTCTGCTGTCTCCTTTGCCTTTCACTTGAGACAGGTTTTCTGCAACTGACTGGTCAGATCGGGTATCTGCCTTGTGAGCGCTGTAGCCAGTGGTTATTGCAATCAGCGCATCATTTCCGCTCCCCACAGCCTTCTTTGCTAGCTGCGACTGTGCTCACTGGGCCCGTTACCTTGGGGTGGGAGGTTGTCAGCCCCTCTGCATGGGTGGTTTATTATGAAAAGGCCTGTCAAGGGGTGAGGATGTGCTAGTCCTTGCATGCTGCCTCTCAGCTTCTCTAGAGTGCAGGCTTAGGGTGATCAACCAAATCTTCTCTCTCCTATTATTCCTAGAGCCTGCAGTGGTAACCTTGGGCTTGGCTGCCTGCATGCACAGGCCCTCTGCCTGCTTCTGCAAGCCTGTGGTGGGCAACACGTGCCTGCCTGGCCGCGGCACAGCAGGTCGGCTGGTCCTGCTGATGTGCTGTCCCGGGAGCTCTGCAAGGGCAAGAAGCGGTGGGATCTCCCGTCCCACCCAGTCTGGCTCCAGGGTCTCTTGGGATGGCCTGATGTGCACCACACAACGCAGCTGGAACAGACTAAAATAGATCAGAGCCGTGCTCGGAGGACTGGGAGGCACTGGTTAGAAGTTGGACTGGGTTTGCTCTGGGAATTCGGAGCCACTTCTCTCTCAGCCTGGAAAAAAAGAAGTTGGTTCAAGACATGAGAGTGCATGGCCTGAGGGAGTCCAGTCTCATATGCTCCTGGGGGCTGAGCAACACCCGCTTGGTCTGTGCGTCTGTCCTCCAGTCCTGCATAACCCGCTGCCCCGCTCGTTATTGCAGATTAGTTATAGAGGGCTGTGCTAGCTGCAAACTGAGATGCCAGAGTGGGCAGTATGGCTTCCCCTGGGGTCCCAAGTGGCTCTGCCCTCTTTCATGAACCTACTTGCTCTCCTGCAAACAGGCCGTGAAGGGGAACGTGGGGGTGTGTACAGATCCGTGAGCCCTGTGTGCTGTGGCTGAATGCAGTCTGGAGGGAGAACCGGCTGGGGAAGCGAAGGAGATAATGCACCAAAGGAACAGAGGAGAGAGGAAGGAAAGCTGTGATCCAGGGGACCAGAGAGAGTGTGGGGATGGGGAGGAAGCAAGTGAAAGAAGAAAACGGCAAAGTGAGGGAGAGCTGGGGATGCTTCTTGGTGGAGCATGGGGACAGGTGAGCTGTGTAAGCAGCGGGGAGCTGGATGGTGGGTAGCAGTGTGGGACACAGTGTGTGCATAGCTTACTCCAGTCTGATTTTTGGGGTGCGTATTGCTGGCCCCCAAATCAAGTCTAAACATGCTAATACCAAAAGCTTGAAAGCCAGGCTCATGGGTCAGAGGAACAGAAGCATCATGTCATGCGTCAAGCTGTCAAGATGGCAGCTTTGGAGTACTGAAGGTTTCTTGGGACCTTCATACTGGGTAGCTGGCATTTAAATCCACTGATGCCCCAGCCTGACTTCAGCTTGCCTTGAAAGGTCACCTATTACCACTGTGCTCTCTCTCAGCTTTGGTTGTATCTGCCCCGTCTCCCTACCTGTGGCTATTTCAGGATGCTGTGGCTCCAGAGCAGCAGAAACATGGTTGTGTGCTTGGAGAAGCAGTAGATCTTGTTTCTCTAGAGATGCTGTACATCACAAGAGGACCTGAGAAGCTCTTGCTCTCTTTAATGGTAGTGGTAACTCTTGCAGTTAAATCAAAAAGCTGGAACAAAGAGAATAGCGTGGCAGGTAGCCCTCTGTCCATTGCAAAGAGGTCTGTGTGTGTTAGCTGGCTTAGATACTGTAATTAATGTGCTGATTGGGTTTCCTATATTTAACCAGGTTCCCAGGACTCCTAGGATGAGGCTGCTGTGAAGGACTGGCAGATCCCCTGCCTGCGCTGCAGTGCCTGCAGACTCCCTGTGGTCCTCTTTCTGGCTGGAGCACCGTCGCCGAGGCCGCCGGGAAGAATGACTGTTGGATGCCTACTGCAGCCCCCTTTCCTGGGGAGGACTTGGCTCCCCGTGCTGCTGCTGGCAGCTTCTGCTCACTGCCATTGGCCCAGCGAGCCGGCAGAAGTGGTTCGGGACTGGGAAAACCAACTGGAGGCCTCCATGCACTCTGTGCTCTCGGACCTCCGGGAGACTGTGCCAGCTGTGGTGGGCATACCCGACAGCTCTGCGGTGGTAGGACGCTTCTTCAGAGTCTCCATCCCCACGGATTTAATTGCTTCCAATGGAGAAATTGTCCAGGTGAGAAGTGCTATTCCCTGAGGGCTGTTTTCAGTTATATTCTTGCAGTCACTCCACTAATCAGCTGAGTCATGAGGGTTGCTGTGAGGCGGCCTTAAGGTTTTGTAGGACTGTGGGAGAAGAATTTTTTTAAAGTAAATAAATAAAGTCCTCACCTCATTGCAAAGTTCCTTTCTTCTATAATGGAGGGATGACTGATTGGATTTGTTGGTTGTATTTAAACTGTGAGATACTCTGCCCCTGGAACGATGGGCACATTCCTAACGAGATGTTGCCTTGGGATCTGGGGAGCCACAGATTCCCAGGGACTGCTGCTCTAAGGCTTGGGGATTTTGCTTCACTGTGATAACAAAACATTGCTAGACAGAGACCTTGTTCTGCCAGCAGGGCTCTGGGCTGCCTTTGACATAGTCTTTCCTGACCTCATCCTGAAGTCCTCTTGAGAAAGATGGGAGCCTTTCTCTTTATCTGACTTACCCTCATGCCACTGGCACTGCAGACACCTGAAAACTGAGTTGTGGAATTGGTCCCAAGGGCAAGAAAGTGTCAGAATGGAGTAGAAGAGAGGTAGGCACACTGCCAAGCACATGCTTGCTTATCTTTAGTCCCTTCCTGAGAAGGTGCTGAGAAGTTATCATCTTAGCATCTGCTTGCTTGGATCGTGGAGAGTTCAGAAATTTCTGTTTTTAAAAGAAAACAGTTACCTTCCAATCTTGGATTTTTTTTCAGAGAGTAAGACTGAAAAATAGTTGTAAAAATCCATTTTTAGAAAACATGATAAAAAGACAACCTTCTGGTGTGTGTCAGAAGATCAGAGGGAGATGGAGAACAAGTTGGGAGAAAGTGACATCCTAGCTTCTCCTTGAAGGCAGGTTTGTTTTAGCTCTGCGTACTGTCACGCAATTATCTCAATCCAGATACGTGATCTCGCTGGCTCCAGCGAGGGTGCTGGGACCGCGATGTGCCAGTGGTAGGCAGAAAATCTGAAGAATGCATCTGTTATCGACAGAGGGTCAGATGGGGAGGAGGAAGGTGGTGGGTGAGCCCCTGGCTAGAGGAGTCGGAGAAGGGGACAGGCTGGTTTCAAAGCGGAGACTGTGACATTTAATTGACTGCGGCTGAGGAGACTGGCTCGGGTGGGAGGCGGTGGTGCCTGCCTTGCTTTAACCACAGCCTGTTTTCTGAGCGTGGGGCACCTGTATAGCACTGTGCTGCAAGAGTCCAGACAGGTGCGGTGGGCCCAGAATCTTCTGTTATGGAAATGATAACTTTAGTTTGGGACTTTGCATCGGAGTGGCTTGCTCTGGTGTTGTCTAATAGCTACTTTGATGGCAAGAATAATTTTCAATGTGTGTATAACACTCCAGCTTCCTCTGTGTTCTTTTCCTGGCACAAAAGTCATCTGTGATAGCTCTAGTAGCTGCAGGAAAATCCTGATAGATTATTTCCACCCACCTGATAGCTTCGAACAATACCTCTGCCACTTGCCTGAAGAGCCTCAAATGGACTGGGCTGGAGCAGGACTTAGCAGTTGCTGGCTGTGTGTAGTTCAGCAAACACTGGGAGCGATTTTCATGCTTGTCTGTGGGCTTGCCGAAGTGCACGTTGCATCTGTTCACCTTGAAATTGATTTTAAAAGTGCAGCAGGCTCTGGGGCACTGTTAGCGTCCTTGCTTAGCCAGTGTATCCGGAAGGTTGCTCCCTTGCAGAGAGTGCGTGTTGGCTGCTGAGCACAGCCACCCTTTGCTACGGTGATTTGATTCCTGGCTAGTGAGAACTGCGTAGGCAGTTTTGGGTGCTGGGGTGCATTTTTGTTTTACTGGAAAGTTTCAGGGTAAGTTGCTCTGGTCTTTTTCTCAGGCTGCCTTGCATTTCTTAGCTGGTACAGTAAAAATGTAGTATTTCTGGATCTTGCTAACTGGTGTACTTAAACCCTAATAAGAAAGAATAAGGGCTGTGCCTTTGAGATGTAACAGTGGGTCAGAGTTTACAATGAGATGTGGTTGCCTATACTTAGTCCCCTTAAATTTCAAAGAAATTGGCTATAATTTCTTTTTTTTTAAAAAAAAGCTGACAGTCGATGTCCCCAGACTCCCAGAAGCTTCCCATCTGGAGCCTGAAGAAGGTGTGGTTGCTTCATTTCTAGATAATTCCCACTGATTATTTCTAGGCTCAGTTTGTATTGTGGTGGCGATCACCTTGAAGCTGCTTCTCAGATCCTCTCCCTGCTTGTTAGCAGATTCCAGCCGGCTGTAGACAAAATACTTTTCTCTGCAAACTCGGTTGTGGGATGGAAACAACGCCAGGCATCTGCAGAGTGGTGGAGGAGTGCCTTGCAGGCACATACTCCCGCACAGATATGTGGGCTCTGTGCGTAATCAGGTATGTGCTCCTGGGAGCAGTCGCCAGTATTTCCCTGCCAACCCCAAGCTGCTTAAGAACAGGTGAGATTTTATGGTTAAGTACAAAAGCAAGTTTATTCTAACGCGCTCAAGCTGCAAAGGCAGACACACAGAAAGGAAGTAAAAAACCTACCTTGTGTCTTAATTTCAGAGTCTTGTTTCCATGTTGCTCAGAGCCAGCTGCCAGCAGGGTTTTGTGGCCATTGTAACTCACTGCTGGCAATTAAAAACCCCCTTCCCCTGTGCCTTGTCTTCCCAAGCAGGTGCCCAGGTGCCTTGGTCAGGCATAAATGTGGCCTCTGAAGGGCAGCT
Organism: Aviceda cuculoides; assembly: GCA_035590195.1. Taxonomy (NCBI): domain Eukaryota; kingdom Metazoa; phylum Chordata; class Aves; order Accipitriformes; family Accipitridae; genus Aviceda; species Aviceda cuculoides. Next base: position 4,528,070 of record JAVJGG010000037.1, on the reverse strand, counting down.
GCAGCTTCCAGGTTTTTCAGCTCTTGAATTTGGTGGCAGTTCAGTCCAGATGCTGTCGCCTAGCTTCCTCACTACAGCAAGGCTTCTCACTGCGAGATTGCTCTCCTGGTGTCTGAAGGTGTCTTGGAAATGAAAACTCTTTGCTGCGCCTTCCCCAAAGGGTTAACGGCAGCTTGGCACCTTGCAGCTCTTCCTGCCACATTTGACACCAAAACCTTGGCATTTTTACAGGAGTTGGGTTAAAACATCCCATCTCCACATAGATACAACCCTCTTGCTGTGCAGACAGGTAGTGCAAGGGTGCACAGGTTCCCGCTGTCTGGAATCTGACCCGTTACCTCTCAGCTGTGTCCTGTTGTTGAAGAACAGATCATGCCTAGGCCAAAGACCAGGTGGATTTCCTGTTCCTGCCACTTCCATTTGAAGCTGCTTCAGAATTTGGCTGCTGTGATTAAAAATGCAGCTTCTAGCCTAAATTCAGAGATGGCTAGAAATATTTATATGTGCTGCCCTTTAGCTTAAATCAGATCTACCTTCATAATATTTACTTCCTTTATGTATTTATAAGTGACAGGCATATTCCCCTGTCTTGATTTTATTAGGTTAAGCAAGCCAGCCTCTTTAGTCTTTTTCATAAAATAAGCTTCCTTTCCCTCTTCTCATCTTTGCAGCTGTCTTCTGCACCTCTTCCAACTTGAGTTTATTTTTCTTATGTTTGCATGACCACAGCTATAGAAAATACTCTAGATGAAATTTTACCAGAGCCTTGTACAAAGGCATTGAGACTTCCTTTTCTCTTCTATAAATAACCTTGTTTGATATATCCTACAATTGTTTGCTTTTCCATGTCTGCCTCCCTCAATTTGGCTCAGATGTCTTGCTATCAGCTGAAATATGAGGTCTGTAGTTTATTTCTGCTTCCAGTTGTTGAGGTCCCAAAAGAGGACATTAGGCCGAGGTGCATGATCATTGATTTTGCAGTGCTGATCTTGGTCTCCGTGAGGTCTGCTAGTCCCGTATCTAACATTGTCCCATTTTTCTTGTATGAAAATGTAAGCCTCCCATCGCTGTCCAGGTGATGACACTAATAATCTGGTGAGGACAGTGGCACTAACACTGATAGCAGCTCTGTCAGCGTTTGGGACAGTGGCTGTTGCTGTAAGTATGGCTCTCAGCTCATCCCACCAGCGATGATACCTTTCCTCAAATTGGGAAAGCTGCCATGGGCCTTAGCCCATGAAAGAAAAACCACGCAAAGAGGGCATTTACGTGGCGACTACCTTGATCCTGTGTGCAGGACTTTGATCAGACTTGGTGCAGAAACTGCTGTAAAAAGCATCTCCAAGTCTGTGAGAAGGGCTTTGTGACCCTGAGCTGGGGGCTGGGGGCTGCGACGGTGTTTCTCTCGGCTGGGTGCAGTGAGCAGGAGACATCTGGGCTGCAAATGCCTCTCCAGAAACACCAGGCACTGCGCTTGGGTCTGAGTATTAAATACAGTCACAAAGCGGCATTGCTGAGGCAATACCTGCTTCTTTCCCTTGGGATGCAGGGATAAATCCAGTTTCCTCTAATTAATACAAGTGTGCCCACAAGGTATTTGAGCCCTTGCACAGTCCAATATCCTAAATGTATATACCCACAGTACATAAAGACATGCATTTTAATGGCTTTTGTTTAGAGGTGGGTATATAAAGCATGCTGGAAGGAGAGAAACTCCTGGTGTGTGCCGCTTCCCAAGGCACATCCCTGCACAAGCAGGTGATTTGCTGCACCTTCCTTGAAGAGAATGTAAAGCTGCTGATCTGTCTCCATCCTGGTAGTGTTAGGTATGGGATGGATCCCACAGAGGAGATCTGCTGTAGGTTTGTTAGCTGATGCTGAGAAGTTCTCAAGTGAGCACAGATAACCTTTACCGTTCTTGGCTGTGTCTTGGCTCCTGATTATTTTAGATTTTAAAGTGCACGGTCTCACCAGGGCTTTGTTTGGAAGACAGATAAAATGTAGTGGGGACCCCAAGAAGCTGTCACTGTATGCAAACATAGCTGGTGGCAAAGTGATTAGAACAACTGAATTAACTCACGTAGCTGATGTACGCAGTGCAGCTCTGCAGCAGGTTTGTGGGGTTATCGGAGCATTGGATATTAATCTGGGCAAAAAGGAGTCTGTCTTTCCCTGCAGGAGCCTGATTTTCCAATGGTTGTTCTATTTGCCATCTGCTGAAGTGGTTTTTATTGGCCGCTTTTTGGTGGCTCTCATCAGACTTCAGGGACCTTGTTCTGTAAACAGGATCTGCAGAGACTGGGTTGCAGGAGTTGTGACATCGAGTACCCACTGTCCGGGCTGTGCTGCACGCCTCAGCCCTGCTCTGACCCTGAAGCAAAGGGCTGGATGGTGACAACCACCCTGCAGTGCCAGGACATGTTCAGTTTCAGGGAAGAAAACCACAAAATACTGATATTTTTTTTTTCTTCTCTCGCAATTATCCTTTTTTCAAAGAGTTTTAACTGAATGTGAATTTTATTAAAGTGGCATTTCTCAAAGGAGGAAGACAAGCAAAGAGCGCTCCTGAGGGGCTGTGTCGTTAAGCTGGGTATCTTAAAAGGCTCTCCGTGTTGAAGCTTTGAGCCTCACCTTGTCTCTGGGGTCCCCAATTTTCTTGGACTTGTACTAACTAGAATGTGTAGCAACAGCTGCTATTTACGGGGGAGTGTGCAGGGATAAATGGCAGCACCTGGAACAGGTCCAGGCAAAGGATGACTTGGGCAAGGCTTTGCTTAGCTGCCATGCTGCAATCTTAGCGATAAGATGAGGAGATAAGATTTCTGCTGGGGGGCCAAGGGGGCTGCTTATCTTTTTCCTGCAGTGAGACCGAGTCGGGGAATTTGGCATTTTCAGTGTGTGCTTAGTAACAAGCTCTGAATTTGGAAGAGTGGAAAATGTGATTCAATCTAATTATAAACTAGCTTTTCAGACAGGCTGGGAAGTTTCTTGTTTTGTCCGGCACTTATGGATTGCTGCTCTGAGCATCTGGGGAGACTGAGGAGTGCGATGGTAAGGAGTATCCCGTGAAGGGAGCTGACCTGAGATTGCGGGATCTGGCTTGCCTTTCCTTGCCGCAATCTTGAATGCCAGCTTTCCAGCAATCTGCTGATGGCAGGAATAAATTGCCGGGGCTGGTTAGCTGCGCAGCAGCAGCACTAAACCCCCAGCACTTGGCATCCCTGCTGTGTGGTATTTTTGCTTCCCTTTGGCCTTTCACTTATAAAAAGTCGCACTGAAAGAAGAGCCCGACTGAACTTTTTTTTTAAGCTGTTTGAGGCTTTTCCTGCCCCGTGCTCACCCCCCAAACAACAGAGAAAGCGGGGTGTGGGCAGCCTGCGCTGACCCCAGCCCTGGCGCGGGCGGGCTGCGCCTTCCCGCTCCAACAATAAGGCTAAACAAATCCTTCCAAGCTGCTTGCATGGACCGATGAAAGGAGGATTTCTTGGGACACTCAATGTTTTGTAGTGACCTCCCAGTGAAACAGCTGTTGTGTTCCCTTGCCCAGGCCGAGTGGGACGCTGAATGGTGCCCTTATAGCAAACACAGAGGCGCATCTGGAAAAGAAGCCGTCATGGTAGGAGTATGCGAGGATGGCATGAGCTGGGCGTAGCCGCCCAGCCTGCGCCGTTGTGAAGCCATTTTACTGATCGTAAAGAAGTTGGTGAGACAAAGCGCTGCACTTGGGGCAGGCAGGCTGCGGGCATGCAACACAGCCCTACGTTTGCATGTGCAAAGGAGGAGGATTGTCTGCTGCGAGTGAGGCTTCGCTTGCCCATTTGGTGGCTGGGAAATGCAGATTAGCAGCAGACACGTAAACTTCTCGTTCGGGTTTTCATGAGCATGTAAAAGTAGACCTGCTACTTCAAGTAGCTTTGCCGCCTAGTCCTTCAGGGACTGAAGTTTGAAGTTGAGAGCCAGGAACTGTATACAGCCCCTGCAGCCTTGCTGTCCCTTAGCTCAGCTTTCTGAGCTGAAAGGTTTGATTTTTCTAAGGCAACAGCTTCAGCGTATGGAGACATGCAGAAAGAGCTTTGCAGGGCTTTAGCTGGGACCAGCTGAAATGCAGAGTTAGTTTAACTGTCCTGACCTACCCTGTGCACAAAGGAAGCACCAATTACTGGCTGTTCCCATATAGCTTTTGGTTTCTGAACAGAGGTGGTGAGCTCCTGCTGGCAATGAAGACTCGGGTCACCAAGGCTGACGTACTTCTGAGAGGCAGTGAAGTCTCTGGGCTGTTTTTAGACTTTCAGGGGCAGATGCATCTGCTTGAAATGTCCTGGAGCAGATTGGTTTTGTCTGTGAGTTCCTGTGCCTTTTTGTCCAAGACATGCAGCAGCTCAGATGAGCAGTCTGCTGAGGATACCTAAAAGCTCTGGCAGGTATCACAGTCCCCTCTGCAGGGAAACCCATGTACTGTGATTCCTCCCTGCTTGCTGTGCCAAGGAAATGCAACTTTCCTTTTCTTCGGACTGAGCTTTCCCATAGCGTGGCACTGTGCAGTGGCACCGTTGCTGTGCCCGGCAAGCAGAAGGCTTTTGAGAGGTGCCCATCCTCCTTTCACCACTGTTTTCTGGGCCTTATATTTCTAGGCAAGACCCATCTGATGTCCTAGTTTGCAGTTCTGATGTATTTGGGGAAGGGGGGGGAATGTAAGGAGGGCTCCATCTTGTATCGTCATCTGGTTGCCTACAGGCAAGCCTCCCTGTCAGGGCTGTTCCTAGGGGTCAAAGACTCATGGCCGTTGTTGTCTGAGGATTGTCCAGCTCCTACCTTGAGCCATCGTGTTCCCTGACCCAGTGCAGCAGCCTCTGCTGCTGCAGGACCTGCCCTGGGCACCGGTACCAGGACAGCTTAGCTGCCCGCACACCCCACGCTTGCAGTCACTGGCTCCATCTCTGTGTCAGTGAAGAAGAGGAACGCATCCGATGGACCCACGGGCAGAGCCTGCCTCCCAAAACAAGGACTCCATCCTCTGACTCAGAGCCTGCAGGCCCCATGTTCTTCTCATCGCTTCGCTTGGCTCGAGGTCGGCTGTACCAGCACCACGAATGACTGCAGTGCCCACGGTTCCAGCAGCGCTGCGGTGGATCTGAAACCGGCGTCTCTACCACTGCCTTGTTTGGCCTGTGCAGGACAAGGCAGCCCAAAATATGCCTGTCCGTGTATCTGATTTGGGGCCGAGACTGCCTGTTGCTTCTGCTGCCAAAACTGCCCGGTGCTACTGCATTAGCAGGGGGTTAAGATGAAGCTTAGGCTTAGGCAAACAGCTTAGGTTTTACTCTTTCTCTGCAGTTATATTTGCATTTGAATTGCATTTGAATTTCCATTTTCTTTCCCCTGCCCGCTGGTTAATTGCTTGCAGAAGCCTGAGCGCTGCGGACTTGGTTTAACATCAGTTAGGTCAGTCAGCTTGAGCACGGTTCAGCTTGCCTTCTGTTCAGATGTAGAGAGGGCTCAGCCAGGGTATTTTCATTATTGGCCGTGTGTTAGGGTAATGCTGAAGGAGCAACCCAGAAGGGGAGTCTGTAGTACAGTAAATTGTCAGCAGTAATTATACTCCAGATGAAATCTCTGGCATGACATCTGTCTCTCAGGAAGAGCTGGACATGGGGAGGAGAAGAGGGTGGTGGGAGATCTGGCAGAGCTGCAGGAGTATCCATGCTCACCCCTGCCCAAAAGTAGTCAGGGATTTTTTAGGCTTTATCTGAAAGGGCACAGGAAAGAGCTGAGTCCTTGGCATCTGCTGCTGCCCGCAGGAAGGTCTGGCGGCATAGACTGGGGAGACCTCGTTGGATACCTCCAGGGCCGGGAGGATTTCAGAGGGGTGCACCAAAGGGAGACCTGTGGCTGGATCCTACGGTACCTGTCTCCTGCTGAAGGACTCACTGCCTCCTTTTTGGAGGATTCATCAGGAGGAGGAGGATTAAATACTTGGAAGATTAGAGGGCACTCTTGTAGGCAGAATGTGGTTTTTGCCTGAATTGCCTTGGAGGCAGTAGTTTTGCTCTCTGCTCCTTTGCTTATCTTTGTCTTGTTGGCTACAGGGCTTTAAGATCTAAGTTTAAAAAAACAAATCAAACCAAGCTATCTTCTTTCATAAGTTGACTGCTCTTGGCTGGCCTAAAAATAACAGGCCATATATATCTGAAAGGACTTTGTGAACAAGGTCTTCAAAACCAGCCAGACCACTGTATGTATTTAAAATCGCAAACATGGCTAATTTTTTAATGGTCTTCAATACACTGCCAGGCTTGTGTAATCTTTAGCCGATAAGCATTCATTTACAATTATCTCAAATAATGGGAAAACAAAGACAGCCTTTTTTTTCTTGAGCAACGGAAGAGTTATTTTGAAACCAGACCCCTTGAGGGAAATGGCAGGGCTTAAGGCTGATATTTAATGCATCCATAGAAAACTGGAAAACTTTTAACATGAAAGCTAGAGATCCCAAATCATTAACTATGCATAGCCTTAACAAATACCCTTTGAAGCAATATTTGAAGGAAACATTTCTAGAACAGAGTCCAGGGTTCCCCACTCCCAGTTTCACGCCACCACAAACACAGCAACGGCCACGACTAGGACAGACCCACACTGAGGGCTCCGCTGGTTAGGGTTCATTTAGGAACGAGTATTTTTATTCAGCCCGATAACTGCTTTGATTATCTACTCTAATCTTGCTGGGCTCTTCCTTTGTCATTCAAACATGGATGAATTCTGCGGCCAGGGCAGTAGCTGTGTTTAAAGCAAAGCTGTGGCATTGAATGCTTGTGACTTGTTGCCTTCCCAAAGATTTCCCAGGAAAGGCACAGGCAGCTTCACCCGTTTCATAGGTGTAATGCACATAAATCTGATTTTCTTAATCACCTCTTGCAGAACCCGTAGGAACAGTCCACGTCTCCTCCTAGGTTGAATACAGCTGAACTAGCTCAGCTTTTTTTAAATCAAGTTTAAGTGGGTTTATAAATGTTTTGCAGCTGTCACATCCCTGCTAGAACAAGTTGTCCCAGTAGGTGATTGCCTGGCCTGTTTTTGTTTTTCAGGAGAGCCTAGTTTTCAGTGTGAATCTGTTTAGCTGCAGTTTCATTTTCTCGCTTGGGCCCTTACAAATGTGAGCTTACATGTAAACTGTAGGTTAAAAATGGTTTTCCAAGAAGAAATACTCAGACTGGCCTGTGCCTCCCTCACTGTCCTTTTTGCACGTGGGGTTGGCCACTTTTCCTAAGTGAGTTTGGCTATCAAACATAGGAGCACACATGATCGAAGAGAGAATTACCTTGTGATGTGAGATTAAAGGCAACGCTTGTTTTATGTCTCCTCCTCAAGTCATGGGCCATGCCCGGGGAGGAGGGAGCAGCAGAAAACCCCGGCTCACAGGAAAGCTCTGTATGGAGTGTGTGATCCTGTAATTAAGGGCTTTCGCAGAGTGCATGGAAGGGGAAAATTTGTTCCAAATGTAGCCTGAAATTACACATTCAGCGTGCATTTAACCACTCACTATTAAAGTTTGTATTCTTCTTGATTGTGTAAGCCTCAATAAGGCTGTGGCTTTGTCCTGCCTCCTTATGTTTCTGTTCCTAATGTGCGCCCAGCCTGGCCCTTCCTCCTCCCCAGTGGGCAGGTTAGCAGCTAATTTTGGCACAGAGGGATAAAGAGTGGCACCATCCAGCTTCTGCTAAAGTAAATGCTGGATTGCACTGAGTGCTGTATTGGCATCTCAGTTTTTAGAGGTGTCCTGGTTTCAGCTGGGATAGAGTTAATTGTCTTCCTAGTAGCTGGTACAGTGCTGTGTTTTGAGTTCAG
>JAVJGG010000037.1:4448264-4485975 GCA_035590195.1 Aviceda cuculoides | reverse complement strand
TGTCCAGGCGCGGTCCTGTGAGGAGGGGAAGGGGGGGACCCGGCGCGTCCTCGTGCTTGCGGGGTGTGCGTGGGGGTGAGACCCAGGTGGTTCCCCGTGCGAGGCCCGTATGGGGTACAGCTGGGGCGGGGGGGCCGTCCCCCAGCGTGGGGAGAGCTCCGGGAGCTGGGCTCGGCAAGGGCAGCCCCGTGGGCAGCACGGTGCCTGGGCAGGGCCGTGCTGCCCCTGCCCGGCAAGCAGGTCTAGCGTCCCGTCCCTTTGTGCCCTTCCCTTCTACAGAAGCTGCGCACAGGAAGGAACTCGGCAAACCACGGTGGTAACATGAAACCAACATGGTGAGGAAGCTGGTGGGGTTGGGGGGCCCTTCCTGCGTCCCAACGTACTGCCACCCCTGCAGAGGAGGGGGTGTGGGCAGGCTCTGGTAATGCTGGCAGCCCCAGTGGTTACCGGAAGGTGCCTGGCAGTCCCCGGAGGCAGATGTGCTCACGGGTCTGCAGACCTGGACCGTAACCAACCTTCCCTGGGGTTTCCAAGTAGGACCTGGATTAGGAGAGGTGGTAATGACTCCTGTTCAGTTTTCAGCTACTCTGAATTTAAACTGGTGCCAGGCTCCATGTTCCTCCATCTTGCATCTCTGAATCAGCATGGCCCCCATTTTTCTTGCCAGCAGTATGCTTTAGGATGTGCTGCTTTTCTCATTTCAGCTTGTCTTGCTGTGTTTCTGCTGCATCTGTTTTTCCTCCCTTCAGGTTCACCTGGCTTAACTTGGTATTCAGAGCTTCTAAAGCTGAATTCCAAAATTGGCCTCTGCTAATGAAGCACTGAATGGTGCCAGAACAATGTGAGCTTGGGTCTCTGTTCATTCCTAATGTAATATTTCTATAGATGGCAGGCCTATTTGTGTAAACTTAGTTGGTAGCTTGTCTTACAGAATAATGTGCTATAATGTCTTGTGCAGGTCTCTGTATTGAACTGTCATCTGCAGCTGATACACTGACTGTGCGTATGGTCAGATTTTTGATGGAGAAAAATAATATATATTCTTGTTATCTATCACTGAACTAAGACTTTGATTTCCTTATTACTGAAATTCTGTCAGGAGCTTGGAAATATTTTAGAATTAGATATATCGGTTATTAGATGTTGTCACTGTAACCCTAAGTAGGTCTATTAGGGGTATGCTAATCCTGTGCTGTGTAACAGTTCCTTGTTATTGAGATTGAGAAATATTTTTCTGTGGCTGGGTTAGTTTAGCACTGATCTAAGGTAAGTGCTTTGTTTTGGAGCTGGAAAGAATGTGGTACGTTGTGAAAAGGTTAAGTGTGAACTCTGCATGTGGCAAGATAACATTGGGTTGCTCTTTCAACTGCGTAAAATTCTTGTTTTGTCAATGTTTTGAATTGTCCTAATGCTTATTTTTCTTCTGATAGCATTAGAGAGTGTTTCATGCCCTCCCTGGCTTTTTCAGCACAACCATTTCCAGGTGCATGGATGAACAGCCTTATGCGATCCTGGTTAGAGCCTGTTAGGTGGATCTGAAGTGTCGTTTTCACGGCACTGCCTTTGTTTCCTGTCTAATAAGGACTTTTAGGAAAGCAGGGAAAGTGATCCTTGGCTCCTTGAGGGGGAAGTTGATGTATATGAGGTCATTACCATAGGAATCTCTGATGACCAGGGGTAGAAAGAGTAGGGTATGCTGGTAGGGCCCTCTTCTGAACAGTCTGTGTGTCTTTCCTAGCTTAGTTTCTACTTTGGTTATTCAGTAGGCACCTTGTGGCAGATTTGCATGTTTCTTACATAGAAAAAGAGCAAGTGAGCACAGTTCACTGTTGAGATGAGAAAGGGGACAGTTTCTAGGATCCACTTCCAGTCACCAGGAGTTTTGGTTCTGCGACCTTCCGTGTGTAGCTTCACAGTCACTTCACAGATCGCAACCAACAGGAGGTTCTTGCCCTGTCACTGGTGCCAGCTGGGGTGTTTGTGCAGGTGGGAATCAGAGTTCCCCGACTTATGAACTGATCAAACTGAAGACAAACTGTCTTTTCTCCCCTGCCCCCAGCTTTGTGGGTGCTTAAATGATTTTGCTGTTGTAGGAGCAATGGTGGGAGCATGGGAGTGGTGGTGGAATGGAGTCTTATTCTTGTTCAGGGTCACCTGCACTGTGACTGTGAAACAGAGCAACAACATGTTTTTATATATTTGGTTATATACAAATATAATTTTAATATAAATATTTACATATATTTAAAAATTAAATGGAACAGTAGTGTCCATGCTTCTTTCCCACTACTTTTGTGAATAGTATATTTGAGTGCTTCATCATCACGATGACAGTATTGGGCATGTCCTTCTTATAAAAATGTTCTAGAAAGCAAAATTACATGTGCTTTGGGATCCCCTCTCATGGCAGATCGTGTAAGTCAACTGACTTGCAAGTTATTCTGTATTGCATTGTACATAGTGAAAAGTCGAAGTTAGAACAGTAAGCATGCCAGAGGTCGAAAAATGCCCAAGCTGAAGTAGTACCTGCACCCTTAATCGTCTAATTAGCCTTCTGAACAAGCATTGTGATTTCTTCATAATCATGCAGTTGCATGCTATTCTCATCCCATCTGAGCTGTCTAGTTTGTTTCTTTTTCCCTGCCCCATGTATGGAGCTTATTAATTTCAGGTAAATTTATCGAACTCTGAAAAGGTGACCTTGTTGAGCTTGACTAGTGTGAGATGACGAGCCCTGTACAAGCTTGGAGCTGTTTTTTTTGAGCATCTGCTTACAGGACATAGTCTCTTTGGTTCAGCGTATCACCAAATGTTTGTAAAAAGGTTTGATCACTTGTCTTTTTAGATTTCAATTTTTAGTTGATTTCTCTGTGTCTAAAGGTTGTTGTGGATCTGATAAGTTCTGACTGACATGCTGGGGTATGGGGTGGCACTGTCTTGTGGTTTCCATCGGAATAAGAAATGTAGGTAGTAAGTTCAAAGTTTAGTATTCACAGCCTGTGCTTTAGAGGAGGTATGTTTCTTCCATCTGTGGTTGAAATGCAGATCTTGAAGCCATAGAAAATCTGACAGAGGCCTTGTTTGGGCAATTACTTGGGCATTGCATTGTGACCCAGGCACTTGCTGCCATTGGATTTGCCCAATCGGCCCATCGGGAATTGGCTTGTAACCAGTTTGAGATGCGCATCGCAGTTGAATATTGTTGCTGGGAATTACAGTCTCAGAAGTTAGTATTGACAGAAGACTGCAGCCTGATTTGTTTACTCTTGCATTTGACAGTGTCACACTGTCAGCCTTGGTGCTGGGCAGGGGTTAGATTTGAACTTGACTTGCAGAGTTTGTGTGTGGCAGCTCAGTAGAGCTGTGGCTCTGTGCTTGCTTGTTTATATAATGTGACTTGCCTAGGCACAACTGTTTTATTTCTGACTTCTCAGTCTTTGAGCAGGAATGTATCAAAAACAAGCCTAGTAAATACAAGGGGTCTCTAGTGAGCTCTGAAATGGGTGAGCTAGAGAAAAGGAGTGAAAGAAAAGAAGAAAATGCGACAGAAAACCTCTGCAAGAATCATGTCAAGTATTTGTATTACTTGCTGTAAACTGAAGGAACCTTTCAGATATACAGAGGAGCAGCTAGCAGTCTTCCTCTTTCATATTCCTGATGTGACACGAATGCAGAGCAGGATGCTGGCGAGTGTTTAATCTCAGGTTTCTTGCTACTGTCGTAGGGGTGGTGGGGGAGGAAGAGGAAGTGTTTGTGCATGGCTGCTTAGTTTCTGTTTTGCAGGCATAGCCTGTATGCAGTGCCTGTGCTGTTCTGATGTGGCAGCAGCTGTTATTTTCAGCTTTCCCAGTGTGCTGTTCATGTAGATGTACTTTCTAATAGATGTGGTTCTCTTAATTGGTGTATGTGTGCTTCCTATATAGTCCCCATTGGTGTGAACTACTCTGCAAATAGTACAAAGGTGCAAGTCATTTGCCTTCATTTATTCCTGTAGACTTGTCTATATGCATTTTGAGTGGCATTAACTGTGTATAAAAGACAAGCTTCTTTAAGCTTTCTTTTATTTTGCATAACCCCTGTCAGTATGTCGTCAGTTTCATTCACAACAAATGATTTTATCCCCTTCTCTGGGATGCCTCTCTATCTGTATAATGCTATCCATGGTAGTTAACACTGGTGCAATTGTTTCTGTTCAAAAATAACATGGGCGTAGTTGCCGTAATTATATTAGTAGAAGATCTGTGTCAACCAAATCTGATAAAAGCAGTAAAAAAGGTTATGAGATGTAATGTGCCTGTGCTGGTAGGATGTTACTACATGTGGTTGAGAGCTCTAATAGATAAGCTGTCTCTGATTTAGCTTTTATAGTTAGAAAGGTTATCTCCTCCACCAGCTGTCCTGCTTCTTTGCCAAACGCTACCTCCCTTGTATTAGGGCCTACAGCAGTGCCTGTTCAGCTGCCACAGTTTAATATACTATGCTTCAACTTTTCTTCATTAACACCCATCAGTGTCTTGAACCAGGCCAGATGAAGAAGAGGCATGCATGCTGTTTTGCTCCACCCGCTAGTTGGTAATCTTCAGCTGAGGTTTGGATGAGGCAGCTGGGGGCAGTGGTCCCCTCAGCCCCAGTGGTACATTTGGTAAAGAGCATCTGTCGGAGCCCAGAGGAATGGAATGAGTGAGAGCGTTTGCATCCTGTAAGGAGCTCGCTGTGAATTCTGGTCCCAGACTTGAGGGGAAGCAGTTCTGAATTGATGAGCAAGTAAACATGTACACAAAAGCTAATTTAGCACTTGCTAACTCGTGTCCATACAACATCTTGCAGGCTGACTTGCTTCTGGCGTCCTGCTTCCTCTTGATTGTGAGAGGTTGGCTCCATATTCCAATGACTGCTCAACAGAGAGAGCTTGGGTGACATCTGTAAGGTAACTTTTTTCTCTTTTGCTCAGAATACACATGCAGCCACCTTAAATATAATGCAAAGAGAAATAAGCTGCTTGCTTTTTGCCTCTCACTTTGTAATTTTACCTTTCAAGTATGTATAGGTAGATATGGTTTGTGGGAGGTATGCTTTTATCTTTGGAGGATACTACAGGAACTCCCAGGTAAGTGCTGTAGAACAGAGTGAAAAGCTCAGTCCTGTTTTATATTTGTTAACTTTTAATCAAATTGGTGTCAGTTCTTTGTAATAAGAACTAAGCTTCCAAGATTTGGAAGTGAACTCTTATGCTTTAGCAATTCTGGCCACTTAGGTAGCTGAATTAACTTGTGATGATTTCAGAACTCTATCATTGTCTGGTTTTTATTTTTTCCATTCTATTATGAGGTTAGTTTGCTGAAAGATGATAGGCTGGCTTGATAGTCTTCCAGGCTGAAAGGGGTTACTTTGTGCTGTTCTAAATTTGGAGGAGATTCTAGCATACCTATTTTCCCCCAGTTCTTTATCAACAAATATATGACTCAATAGTATTACCTGTGGTATAAGTGTTTGTTTGCCAGCAGACTCGAATGACCTAATTTTCTTGAGACACCACTTGTTTAGATAGTGGTTGTGTCACACAGTTCACTTTTCTGGTGGGGAGTTCCCTGACCTGTGTGACTAATGGTCTTCTCTAGTTTGAATTGCAACAGGTAATGACCAAAGATGCCCAGCTCCACAACTACCTTCCTGGGGTGGGGAGAGGAGACATATGGTACCTTCTTGGCAGGGGATGCTCCTGTGTCTTTGTCACAGCTGACTTAAGCGCTAATCTAAAGGTGAACTATTGTATAGCTCATGTTCTGCTGTGACATTTCTCCCTCCCCCCCGTTGTTGCATTTTCCCCATTTTTTTAAACTGCCAGAGTGGGTTTATGCAAAATATCATGTGATCTTTAATTCCAATTTGTGTTGTCCACTGTTGGTATCAAAGTATCGTCAAGCATTTAAAAAAGTGAGTTTAGAAATCTTAGAAAGGCACAAGAAGATAGGGCTGGCTGTTTGTTCTGTGTCCTTTGACAGGACTGTCTAAGCAGCTTAAGCATGTGTGGGGAGGCAGTCATGATCTCATTACAGCTAACTATAGGCGATAAGCAGCTTCGAGCACCAAAATCAGTGCACCAGCGAATGCAGATGTCAGTGAGTTATTTAAAGCAGAAAGGATTTGGGAGAGAAGCCTAGGGGGCTACATAGTCCTGTGTCTTAGTCAGTGGCTGAATCGAACCAAAGAGTAACTTCAATGAAAATACTGGAGTTATTGCAGAAGATGAGGTATAACTGTGCTCTTGTGTTGATTTGAGTACTGTTGTGGACTGTAAGTAAAACTGGTAAAGTCCTGGAGCTTTAGAAGGCCCTCACAACACTTGCTGCCTGGTTGAAGGTGTATTTCACTTTTCCGAACTGTGGTCTGTGTGTAAAGCTACATGGCAGGTCTGAGGAGAGTGTGTCCGTCAGATACATGGGGGTTGACTCTCTCATCCCACAAATGTGTGTGTGGGGGAAAAGACCTTTTAACTTCAGTCTTTTGAGTCTGTCCCAAAATAATTGTTAAAGCAGTCTGAAGCTCAGTTTGTGTTGAAACACTACATATGCATTTTTTTTAGATAGTTTCTTAAACACCCCCACACCTCCCACAATAAAACCCACATCAAGTTAATCTTGAATATGTGGATTTTGCTTAGATTAAAAGTGACCATGTACAAAATGATTATGGATACCCTTACTTTTGCAAATATTGGAATGGTTTGCTTTATTTCCCATTTGGACCAAATATTGTGTTTTTTCTTATGCTGTGCAAGTGGCATTTTCTTTGATAGGGTACAAATCTTCTTTATGTAATTGAGGTCTTAATATTTCGCAGTTCTTACCACAAGCGTTGACCTGAATACACTTCCTAAAATTTGAAGGTAAGCTAAATCTGAACCAATAAGCAGTATCAGGCATGCTTTACGCATCTTTTCTTTTTACAGAACTGAGAGAAAACCTCTAACTTCGTTAGTTAGACTGAGTAAGTAGCATTGTTGTGCACCATGTGGAATCTGAATAGTTTTCACTCTTCTTCAAGTGCTATGCATGCTGGTATTTTTTCCCTGTAATAGCAGCACTTGGGGTTTCTGGTTTTCCCCTTAATTATTCTTATCTTCAGTTAAGTAAGATCACAGGTATTTCTGTTCCTGTGGTCTGTTCATTAGTCACGTAGCATTGTTAGGACTGACACTTCCATATGTATTTCAGCAGTTGAGAATACAGTGAACCTATTGACACCTTGGTTCACCTAATAATAAAACTCAGTTATCTTAAAAATTAATCCTTCTTTGTAAATGCAGCTTGACTCAAATATTCTTACTTAAAATAGTTAAGGGTATTTTATCATTCACCAGCCAAAAGTAAACCAAGCTCTTTATTCACTGCAGTTAAAATACCTTCCTAAAACCTGGCAATTAAAGGTTACAAGTTAGATTGTGAGGTGTTTCTAGTTGTTGTGGTTTTTGAACTTCATCCTGTTGTGACATGACAACCAGAAGAAAATTCAAAACCTTTTGAAAATTTTGATAAGGTCAGTCAGTGTCTTGTGGTAGTGAGCTTGGCAGGTTGACTCTTCGTGAGTGCAAAGCAGTTTCTGTTGTTTCAGGTTTGCTGTCATTTGCAGTTTTCTTACAATCCTCAAAGAAGATAACTGCATGTTATTTTCTACCCATAATGCTTGTTAGTTTGTGTCTTTCAGTCTGAGAGGGCATGCTTCTGGCACCTGTTATCTTACTTTCTTGAACTGGAGAAGAAAATGAAACAGTAAATTTGCTTTCCCTAGCTGTATATGGCCCATGATGTGTTATAATCCAGATGGCTGTGAGAATACATCTGATTTAGCAGACTGATGTTTTGTAGAAGCTTCCACACAGTCTTCCAGTATCTTTAGAGGAATTTAAGGTATGAAAAATCAAGGTAGCTTTTATGCACTTGAGACAGACCTGCTATTAAAAGCAAACTTGCCACAGTCTGTATGTCTTCCAAATGAATGCATGATGTACTTTTTTAGCATATGGGGCAAAAGTAATTTATTTTTATATATATATATGCATGCAGGTGCTGCACTTAATAATTAGACGCAAGCCAATTTGACAACGGATCAAATTTAACAAATTATTTTCTTTTTGCTTTGGCTTTACAGCTCTGTTACTTAGCTAGTGGCCACAGTTGTTGTAAGTGGCACTCTAGAAAGCCTGTTGGAAAGAGCTTTGAGCTCTACTTCAGCATCTTAACATTCAGATAAGATATTGGAAATTTGTGACCTGCAGAATGTTTACAAGAACTTGTTTGCAACAGCTGCAGTGAGTAGGAAGTTAATTATAGGCTTTGTTTGTCTGATTCTTCACTTAATTTGAAAAGGAGGAGTTTCTTGTTTCAGACCTTCAGAACAGAACTGGCTGGTGTGGTAGAGTATTCCAAGAGGCCTGCTGCCCAGTGTCAGTATATAAGGAGAGTAATAATAAAGATTTGGAGTATTAAAGGTCCCTTTCTTTTGGAAGGAGCTTAAGAAATACAGTAGGGTGAATTGTGTTCAGGGGCTGCTGCGTTGGCATCTAGGAGCTCCCTTCTGCTTGGATATTTCATTTTGCAAAGCCAGAGTTACATTGGATCCCTTGGAAGTGTGAGGTTTGAGAGAAGAAGGTACCAAAGGATGGCAGTGCTGGCTCCTGGTGGATAAAATGATCTTGCAGACATTTTTAAATGCCAAATTTTGGTTTTTGCCCTTCAAAATGCATAGCATCTTGCCAAGCTTGAAGCTGTGACTAGCTGTCCAATTCATGTATCTTCTGAGAAGATGGCCTCAGGTTCAGATTGCCTTTCATTTTCACTCGAGTGGCTGGGGGCATCTCTGTTAATTCTTTGCCCTTTACCTTCCAGAGCATATTGCAAACCAAAAAACAACCCTGAGGTATTTTAACAGCTTTAAGATTTTCAGTATGAGTGATTGAGAGTCTTGCAGATTATGCTGATCCCCAGAAGAGTTAACAGGATAACAAAAGGTCCAGAACAAAATCCCTTCCATGACCCTGAGTTGTGTGTCACGTATGTGTTGCTGTATTGGATTTTTTTAATGTCACAAAGGATGTGAGAGTATCCTTGTATGAAATTCTCTTTAGGGTTGTAGCTAGTTTCAAATGAAATCTGCTACCTTAGCTTTAAGGGCCATCAGATACTATATCATATATTTTACTTAAATTAAGTACTAGCTTTAGTGTGCTGTTTTTGTCTAAAATATGTTTATTATGACAGAAACTTTGTTATTTCCTATTCAAAACCTCAAAACCAAAATGTTGCACTTTGTCCCTCTTTTTCCGTGGCTTTATTTACTTTCTTGCAGCACCTACTTTGAGATTTTTTTTTTTTTCCCTAACATGGAGCTCAGATTTTTCTTTTCTTCTCCTCTTTTGTTGTGGTTGGGTTTTTCTTTTTGTTTGTTTGGTTTTTTTGTGGTTCGTGTTTGTTTTTGGGGTTGGTTTTGGTTTTTTTTTAGTGGGTGGACCATACAAGAGAATGTATTGTAGATGAGAATGTACCTTTGTTTGGTACTTTCTCATAGAAGAAATCACAAGGAAGTGTCAAGTTGGGAAGTTGTAGCTCATGTTTTCTTGCCTGTGACCCTTAAGGGTCATCTGCTTAGGAAAATTAAACTGATATCAAGTAGGGGGCATGGATTTGCAACGTGATTATGTGGCTTTAACTCCCTGTGGACGTGCTTATAAGGTCATTTCTGCTACAAATGCTTGGGACAGCTGCATTAATCAGCATGTTCATCCTTGCCTAGTGCAGCTCTGCCAGTGGAATCCCTTAATGTAGATACAGTTACAGTGATAAAACCGCACTTTTAAAATAAAGCTTGTTTTTCTGGGGTATTGAGAAGGTAGACAGTGATGCGAGTGCTTTTTATGTCATTGTGACTAGTGCTTTTTCCAAGGAAAGAAGGATTAGGTAGAAAAGTAGGGCCCCAAAATATGTGTTTTCTAGCTGAATTAATTTTTTCATCAGCAGTATAAAAATAGAAGGGGTTGCAGCAGGAGAGGAGGGCATCCTCTGTCAGTTGGTCTAATAAAAGATTTTACCTATCCCTACAAACCTTGCTCTACTTATTCCAGAATGGGTGTCTACTCGATATCGCGGGGCAACCTGCAGCTCCCTTTCCTCATACAATAACTCAAGCTGTGTTCTGAGCATTGATATACATTGGAATACTGTACATCTGACTGCCTTGGATTTCTCTGCCTTTCTGACCTTTTTCAGATGCTTAAGAAAGCCCCAAATTTTGTTTAATGTCAGTGTCTCGGAACTGTGTTAGCAGAAGATAACAGCTGCTCCTTGTGCTTTTGGCACAAGTATTTGTTTACTAGAGTGAAGTGGATATGTCTGGATAATCTTGCTTTTATGCTCTTAAGTCTTTCTGTGGAACTGATGTGCTCCTAGATTGTCCTTTTCTGTTTCTGCCATTTGAGCAGAAAAGTTGCTAAAGGGTTTAGTT
Organism: Aviceda cuculoides; assembly: GCA_035590195.1. NCBI lineage: Eukaryota > Metazoa > Chordata > Aves > Accipitriformes > Accipitridae > Aviceda > Aviceda cuculoides. Next base: position 4,475,478 of record JAVJGG010000037.1, on the reverse strand, counting down.
CTTCAGCCAAACAGCACCATATTCGCTTGAGAGGTGCCCTAATATGAGTCTGTATTAACAAACTCGATTCAGTTGATGGACTAAGACACAGATTCTTAAAATCTTGAGAATTTAATTATCAGGTAAGACTAAGTTGACATGGAGTGCAAGGGGATAGTGTAAAATAAAACAATCACCAAACTGTAGTCTTTTCAAAACAGTATACAGGTAGTTTACTTGACTATCCTGCTGTTCCTTTCTGAAATGCTGTTTTGTTGATGCTAAAGTACACAAGGACTGAATGGTTTGACCAAGGTCATTGAAACGTTCAGCGGAAGCACCAAAACCAGTAGCCTATTCCTACTTCTTTTCTTTCCATGGATTTCTCTTTCTTTGGATGACCTCAGACTATGATTGTCTAAATAATCTCTTAACCAGATCAGCTGAGCACTTTGACCTGTTAAACTTCAGTGGAGAGATGTAAGAATTGCTGTATTTCGCCTGGCTTCAAATGTTTTAACAGCGTTCAGACAAAAGCTGGGCTGTCCAGTAAAACTGCGTGATGCCATTTGTGCCATGCCAAATGAAAGTGTTGTCACATTCCCTGTGTAGAAAAAGAAAATGGTAGCTGAAGAAAAATGTTTGTTCAGCTCTGTCTTCACAGTAAGACAGAGAAAGAGAAAATTCTAATGCATGTGCCCCTCCATTCACTCTCAAATTCAGTTCTGACTGCTGAAATGCCCTAGTATATCTCTGCCTGCATATGTGAGATAAAGTCCTCTTGGGTAGTGATATTCCAGATCGCATAAGGCTGTGAAGCTTACTGTTACTGCCTTGCTTTCCATGGAGGGTAGGTGGAGCTTATGCAGACAATGTATTGAAGTGAGAGTATTAATCTTTTTGTTCAAAGCTGCTGTTTGTATATCACCTGCAGATTTGACAGAACTTCGTCAGGTCAGGATACTACTCTGATGTGGTTTAGTGGTGACAAGGCAGAGGTAGGACCTGTGCCATGGCTAAATATATGTTTGTTTCTGGCCACAAGTGAGAGGATGGGTGTAGTACTGATGTTTGCTTGCTTGGATTTTAAGCTTGGTCTCTTTCTAACAGCATGAGTTGTACTGAATGGGCATTGGTACAGATTTCTTGAAGGCAGAGATCCTGTAGTCCTCAGTTCCTTTAAGAGAGCCAATTGCTTGGAATCCCTTTATCTAACGCTGTTCATTTCCATATAATTAATTCTCAGACAGCTCAGAAAAAGGGCAATGTATAGATCTGAGGAGGAGATGGATCAGAGTGGTGTCACAGCCCACAGCATATTGCAGGAATTGTAAAGCTGCTTTACAGTGAGCTTGAAGCGAACCAAATTAAATGCTGGTTTTGAAGGGCCTTAAGGGTGAGATTAGCTTGCTTGTGATGGTTCTTTGTGGCAAGTCTGTGTTTGGCTTTGATGCATAACTCTCAGAGTCGATAGGTTTAAATCTAAATGTTGTCCTAATTCCTAGGGAACAAAACATTTGTGCTGCTTCCTGAGTACTGGAGCCAGCTTCTGCTCCTTACCAGCTGACTTTGCAAGGGGAGGGGAGAGCACGGAATGTGTTGTTGCTCACAATGTGCTCTTTGGATAGCGTTCCTGGATCTCTACTGCAGGGTCAGTCTCTTCAAAATGAGAACCACTTCTCTTCGCAGATTCTAAATGGCTGCTTAACAGTAGCTGTGCTCCATTCCTTTGGAAATTCCCTTCACCTTGTCACAGCTGGAAGTGGGATGTGGGGTCTTTGCTTAACTTTCCTCCTTAGTAGCCCACATGCAAAGTAGAGACAAAGGAAAAGTTTTTGACTATCTGCTCAAGTTTTCTGAGTAGCAGAGTATTGCAGGACTGCACTTTGGAGGTGAAGAGGAAAGTGTGACTTTTTTTTTTTTTTTTCTTCCCTGCTGTGAAATGCAAAAATGCGTGGACAAACAGTAGCACAATGTTTTCCTCGTTAGCAGTGGGAGGAAGAAGCAGGTGGGAGAATTTTTCTCCCCTGGCCCTAATGAGGTGTGTTTGTCTTTTGCATTTAAGATCTCAACATAAATATGTGGGGTGGCAAGTCACTGCAAAGAGATTTTTGCTTAAGTCAGGTCTCAGTTAGCAGCTTAATAGAATGTGGTTTCTGTAACTTGTGGAGAAGGTTATGAGCAGTTAATGCATATCATGCAAGTTTTGCTGCAGTTGCTATCTTTTTTTTTTTTCTTTTTTTGAGGGGGGGAAGTAAGTAGTGGAGATACTGGGGTAAAGGACAGGGAGTCTGCATTGCACATTTCCATTGTGACCTGAGAAATGAATCAGCTTAGTCACAATAGTTGAACTGTAATGAATTGTCAGGCCATTTTCTGGGAGGCTTGAGTTTCTGTCAGTGGCTTCAGTGTACGGGTAAAGAAAATCCAGTTTGAGTCTGTCTCTGCTGCTGAAGGAGATGTACATAATAATATCCATGTCTTTGCTGAAGGGACTCCTGCTTGAGGCAAAACCTCTTCCTGGTTTTCTTTTGGTTGTTTGCCCAAGTAAACAATTTTTTCATTGGAAATGGATATTGAAGTTTTCAAATCCACCTTGTTCCCAGAAGGGGGCAGGGGAGACTTGCGAGTTCTGGAGTCTGATAAAACATACTTTTGTTTGCTTGTGTTACACTTCCGTGCTACCTTTGAGACACAGCAGGCACTGCCGTCGCTTTGGCAGTGTGAACATGGCACAATGAGATGCCTGCTCAATGCCAAAAGCCTGCAGCAATGACCTAGGCTGCAAGCGTTTTGTGTCCTTTGGTTTGCCTTTCTCTTGGAGAGCATTAGAACAGCTCTTGCCATTCCCCCTCGTCTGATACACTGAGATATTATGCATGTAAAACCCATGAGAATAGAGTCATCGTAAAGTATCTCCTTTTCTATGCTTAGAGCAGTCTGGCTAGTTGGCATCTAACTGGGTAAAAATCTTAGTTGCTTATACATTGTCTAGATTTTTCTCTTAAAGCCAAAAAGAAGCTTCTCCATGAAACTTTCTTAGGGATTTTCAAGAGGGCCTAGGTTTGTTCTTTACAGACCTGACTTCCCTTTGTTAAATTCACTCAGCCTAGCTCACAATGAGAGGGAGGCTTTTTTGCCAAATGTTTTAGAAATGGGGTCATGCAACCCTCCAGCAAGTTGGTTTTTACATCCTGCAAAGAGACCTGTGGTTTCTCTGACAACCTGGAATACAGACAGAACAAACTCAGCTCTGGTAGTCTGCATTTCTGTCTTTGAGTTGTGGAAACAGCTACCTTCTCTCAGGACAGTGCTTATTACAACATGCCTGGTAATGGTGATGTAGCTTCTACCTCTACATCAGCAGTAAAAGGCTGAACAAAGAATCTGCTGAATGAGGTGGCTGAATGAGTTGGCACAGACTTGCTTGAGGTATTCAATGCTTTTTATGCCCAAGTCTTCAGCAGTAAGGTCTTCTGGGCCCTTGTGTTTAGAGGCAGGGTTCAAAGAGGAAACAGCAATCAGAAGCAAATGAAAACGGAGGGAGGCATTACTTGAGAGAATTTGAGCCATGTGAGTCTGTGGGACCTGATGGGCTGTACCCAAAGGTGGCGAGCTGGCTGTGTCATAGTGGTGCCAGTCTTGGTCATCTTTGAAAAGTCACAGAGGTGCTGGGATATCTCTGATAAGTTGACAAAGGCAAATGTTGCACTTGTCTTCAAAATAGGCCCAAAGGGTAATCCAGGGATCTACAAGCGGGGCAGCCTCGCTTCAGTCCTGGGGACAGTTGTGGGTCAGGTCCTTTTGGTACACTGTTCTGGGCATGTGAAGCAACATGACTGGGAACAGTCAGTATGGATTTACCAAAGGTAAGTCGTGTGTGACCCACCTTGTTGTCTTATATGATAAAATAATTGGTTTTGTGGATGAGGAAGAGCACTAGAAGCCATTTAGCTAAAGTTTACTGAGTGTTTTGATGCTGTCTCCCACAATATTCTTGTATGCAAGTTGGGACATTATGGTCTGGATGGGTGGAGCATGAATTCAAGCACATCAGGGAATTCTGAAGATTAAATGGAATCAGAGGAGGATGAACTGGTGATTCAAAGAGAGAGCTCTTTCCACACAGTGGGATGATAGCTTCTGAAAGTAGGCTCTTAATCAGTCTTAGTTTTCCTCCTGAACGTCATTCTTTACCACAATGCGATAAGAGTCGATGGAAGACAGTATTTAAGAGGCTGTCTGGTTGAAATTCATCAGTCTTTCTTATTATCAGTGCAGAAGATTAATCTGTCTTGGGGGGAGGGTGCAGGGGTTGACATGAATGTTCTTCAAGATTACCTTGTTTTGCTTTTCCCTCAGTTGTATGTGTATATGTGATAGCCGCTGAACTACAGTTAAGTACAATACGTGGCAATTTGGGAGATTTTAGTCATACCCAACTTAAACTGCCCTGGAGGATGTGTGTGGAATGGTGAGAGGTTAGTTTGTAAAGAAGAAAAACAGTCGCTCAGAATGTAATTTCCTTTTCAGCAAGTTACAGCCTCTTTGGGTTTGACCCACATTCTAGTATAGAAGGTGAGCTGGAGGTTTTCCATCAGTCCAGATGTACTGTGTACTTTAATTTCTCTTAAGTGTTCCTAAAATACTGGGGAGCATCTGATAATCTTTTGGGAATATCAATCTTGAAAGCATACTGTTTCTTTAGAGCTGGGCAGGCTCAGGTATATCTACTTGTGCCCAAGGAACTGTAATTGCAAAATTCAGTATACGATGCTTGCTTTGGAATTTTTTTCCTTTCCATTATTGCTCTTGCTGCCTTCCTGCAGCCAGTGGTACTCTTTGGCATTAAGAATTCAGTTTAAGCTATCTAGTGTGGTAGCGTGCTAAATTAAGGTGCCAGTTTTGAGCAAAGAGGTTAATGGTCTTACATAACGTTTGTCTTGAGTTTTTTGTCACTGCAGAATTAAAAATAGCAATTAGAAGTTCTGTTCTGTCCTAGTTGTGGATTTTTCTGTGGAAATCAATTACCTGCAGCAACTGACATTTTTTTAATCAAAGCTGTTTTTTCTGTTTTTAGAAGCATCATAATTGAAAAGTTAAGAACAGATACTAAAAATCTAAGTTCACCACAAGCTGCTTATGTTTGCCTTTCAGTTAGCAGTCTCTTGGAAAGCTGTAGATCATTCTTATTTTATCGAAACTACTTAAGGAATGTAATTTGAGCTCCTCTGCATTTACAGCTTTTGTAATAATTCTTCATGGGTTTGAGCTCCTTGTGGCTTTTGTGCTTCTGTGGTTAACCCTATAGCTGCTTCTCTGTACAGTTATTGGTTAAAACTCTGAACTCTTGGCTTCACTTAGCTGTTGCACTGTGTAGTCTGAAACAGCCAAAAATGTGGAGTGTTCTTACAGAGACATCTGAGAAGATCTTCTGTTGTGTTAGCCACATACTTTTTTTCCCCCTTCTTGAAGATTTTACCATTTGTCCCAAATTGAAACTGACTGTATCTGTTGGGATTAGCTTGTATGTGTGTCTAATCTCATCCTAAATCTCCTTCCACAGAGATTCTGCATCCTTGCTGGCGATGTATTCCTACCTGTTAAGGTTTCTCTTCATGTCTAGTCTTTATAGTTTTTGTAACTATGGAATTCGTAATGCTTTTTAACTTTGATTTACTTTATGAAGGAAAAACTGCATATGTTCACCTCCATGGCAGCATAGATTGCTTCACATCTGTGCGCTATTAAGTGGCAAATGAAATGATTCTTGATTACTGTTGTCTAGGGATCAATCATTTAGGACTTGCTTCATAGACTCTATTCAGAAGTGTCCAAATGGTGTCTTGCTGGAAGGTGCAAAACCCAAAAGAATGGGGGGAAAATTGTCCTCAAATTCTCAGTTCCTGGTGTCTGTGAAAAAAAGATTTATGTAACTGAATTTGCTGCAGCCTACTCCTTCGCTTTCCATTTGAGATGCCAATGTGTACTCGCAGTGCATTGCTGTTCCTCGCTTCTTGAAAATACACCTGGGCTTAGTGCTCTCTGAGACTTTCTCTTTGGTTTGGTATAGTCTGTGCATGAGCTGTGGAACGTGAACCGCATTCACTAGACTTGCCCTAATTTTTTAGCATATGATGATCTCCGGTTCTTAGTTGTTCCTTGATGAAATGTCTGCTTCCAAGGGTAGTTGGTAGCATGCATGTGCAAATAAGCTGAATTGGTCTGCACTAAGCAGACCTGCAGCTGGGCATATGGCAGCTGCAAAGCAGAGTCCCCACCAAACGCCACTGGCTGTGGCTTTCCCTGCTTCCATTAGAGGCTCCGTTTAAAGTCCTGATCTTTGAGCAGTGACCTTAAATTCTTTTAATATCTCTCTGCTGATAAGAATAAAGAGACGAGACATAGTATTAATGTGTAATATCAGTGGGCCAGTAGCTGAGCAGAGGTCTCCCCAGGGTAGCATTCATAATCCTCTTAAAGGAGAGGAGAGCCAAAGAGGCTTTGGGAGGTCACCTTTTGTGGGGTAAGAAACAACCCCTGTGTGACGCTCTGCCTCTTTGATCAATTTATTTCCCTTTTCCATATTTCACTTTACAGCAGCGGAAAATAAATCTAGATGAATCCTGCAAGAGTCTTGATCTCTGTGAAGCTCCTACTGCCTCAGGTTTGCATAGGCAGAGACTGCCTGCCAGAAGACAGCTGTGTGTATATGGGTTAATAATCTTATATGACAGTGTTATGAAGTCTTACTCTATACAGATACTAGTCTATTACTCATGAGACACTTAGAGCATTCTTTGATCTAAATGGGACCACGTGCTTCTGCTTAGCACTCCGCAGCATCACTGCAGTTTCACCTTTGCCTTATTTTGTTGTGTGTATATTTTACTTGCATTGGAAAGTTGTGAGAAATTCAAGGTGTCTGAATGCAGTCCTAAAGAGAAGTCCTGAGAAGACCCCATAATGTCACTAGCATTAAGGCATCACAGTGCACAGCGAATGGTGAAGTGTTCGGTCTCCAGCAGATGAGGGGTACATACATGCATCTTTTGGAGCTGTGATGTCACAAGACCCTTTTCATGGTGAGGCAGGGGACAAATTACTAGTTCCAGCTTCATGTCACCTTTAGTGTCATCTGGTGAGACTTTCACCTTTCTGAGTATGACAGCACACAGGGAGCTCTGGTATATTGATTGACACCTACTCTGGCTAGTACCTGCACTTCAGATGCATGCCTTACTGCTGAAACATGTTTAATTATGGATCACTTCACAGTAACTGTTGCAGTGGTTTGCTACATAAAGCCCTTTAGATGGATCAGCTCTTGCTTCCAAAAAACCTTAGTTGTGCGGAAGTAGTCAGCTTTCTGAAGTGACTTTCTTAATAGTTTAACCAAGGTGGGGAGAGCCTTGGACATAATCCAGGCAGCAATTTCTAAGAATTCTTTGTTGTTCATGAATCAATGTTGTTTGTATAATGTTGTTGTCACTGTTCCTTCTGGCTTTGCTCCCCGGTACTGCTTGCACATGCTGCTGCTGTTTGTCATGCCCTAGTTAATCACAACAGGCTGTTTCTCACTCTCCTCTATATATTTTTAGTAGCTCCTTTGCTCTGAAAATAATGCTGGTAACAAAGATTTATTTTTGAGGAAAGACAGCATGTTAAGCATTAATGGTGTGTTGTGGAAAATTAAACCATGAAGAATTAGATTGCTGATTTTTTTATGTACAATTTAAAACTTTTGTACAGAAGTGTTTTTGTATAAATATTACATAGTCCTGTTGTCCGGTCTGAGTTGAGTGAGAGTGCAGCTTTGTGATTGCTTGAAGTTGAACTTCTTTAGCCTTTTCTTTCCTTGCTTTTAGTCACAGGTTCCCACTGTCTCCCTTCTTTTGATGCTATGGGGATTGTTGAACCTCATGGTCCGATCTGTTAGGGACCTGATCCAGCTGAAAACGAAAGGCTTTTTGTTTTGTTTTTTATATCGCTGTTTTAGTTTCCTACCAGATTGGGTGCTTAATCTAACTGCCTGCAAGCGTGCTGATGCTGGTGTAGAGAAGACATCAGGAGAGAGGGGAAAAAGTTGAATGATCTTTCTGCTGGGAGCAGCAACTCATGTCTCTTTAAAGTCAGGGTGAGACTGTTCTCTGTGTGCATGGTTGCAGGAGAGTTGAAGCTGAATGAAATTGGCCCTGCTACTTTTCTGCCTGCTCTTGCCCTGCTGGATGATTCTTCCCTTTTACTTTTGTTGGGCACTGGCAGTAAACCAGTGCAGGAAGCCACATTGGCAAAAACAACTGCTTTTTTTTTTTTTTTTCTTTTTTTCTTTTTTCCGGGTTAACTTTTTTTGCCAGGCTAGTTTCTGAGCAGGGTCAGGTGAATGCCAGTGCTGACTCAGGAGAGAGGATGGGTTTGAAGAATGCTGACTTAGATTGATTTAAGCCATCATGGAACTATACCCTGAGATGCCTGTTAAGGAAAGAAGGGTAAGATGTGCCAAATACCGATTTTGTTAGTATTGTGTGTCCTGGTGGATTGATTTGACAACATCTACAAAACAAGGCTGCTGAACAGCTTAAAGACTGTGATTCTTGCCTTCTAGAGGAGACACAACAAAACTGTAGAAGTCTTGTTTCCTGAAGCTGTTTCATTAACATGCTTCCTACTCTGTTCTAGAAGTCAAATCTTAATGGTTATTCAATCTTTTGTGCCTTGTTTTCAATGAGAAGGCCTTATATAATGGTGTGTGTCTGATGTGGATACCTGTCACCAGCTGAAAGCAGAGAACTGAGAACCAAGTCCTTTCCAGTAGGTTGCCAGGCAGCCATCAAAGAGGAAGTATTTTCAGTTGATTGTGTTTCAGACAGTATTTGAGCCAGTCATTTGGGAAAAGAACTTCAGTCTGTTTCTGTCATGGTCATTTCTAAAGCATGCTAGCATGTCATCATTGCTTAGTGCTTATTTTGGTTTTGCACTTTCTTTTTGCATTTCCATGTTAAAGTCAAAATTCAGCTGCAATTGAAGAGTTGCCAGATAGAATCCCCACTCCTTCAATGTCACAGTCTTCAAATTGGTGGGAATCTGCACATCACATAGGCTTGAGCTTTTTGAATGGAAGATCACCAACATAGTCAGTGGTTATGCAATTTCTAGGAGAGTTCTGTTTCAGAACTTGGCCCAAAGCTGTTCATTCGCATCAGTGACTTTGTTAGTCATGGTTTTATATTTATTTCAGCACGCAGACTGCAAAAATGACATATAATTTAGGACAAGCAACAGCTCAAGGGAGCTCAGTAGCCATGCCTTACTTGTAGGATACGCATCAGCGTGACCTCATTTTGTCTCATTAAAGAGACCCTCCAAGTGGTTGCAAGCTGCGGCAATAAAGTACCCTATGTGTTCAGTTTAGTAAGTAATCCTGTTCTACAGCAGCCATGAAATAAGAGGTGAGCTGGGAATGCAAACGTTAGCTTTAGGCACAAGGATAACCATCAGCAATTCAGGCACCTTGTGCTGATACAACTGTTTGTACAGCTGCACAATAGATTGGGGATCTGACCTGGGTTGAAAAGTAATCCTTAAAAAAAACAAAACAAAGTGCTGGTTTATTTTTAACTGCGATCAGTTTCCTAATTTGATTCATGGTGAGGCTGCAAACAGTTGTACCAGCACAGCAGAGTGGAGTGGGAGGGTGCTGCTTATGCTGGTGCAGCTATCAAAGGATTACCTGTGTAACCATGGTCTGAAGAAATAACTGAAGAAGGAATTAGAAACTGATTTGGCTCCATCAGTGCCGAAATAAATCTAAACGTAATATTGGATTTTTTTTTTTTTAAAGACAAGCATTTGGATGGAGTTTGCTTCATTGTGGAGGATCACTTTAAAGAGCAACCAAGACAAGCAGTTGTCTCTACCCTAAAATCTTCCCTGTTTTACCAAACTAGAGAGAACGTGGTAGATGAATAAAGTATCAACACGCACTTTTTCCTTGTGCAGACCAAGCTTTTGATGTGTGTTTTTTGACTGTCATTTCCCTGTGAGAGAGCTGGAGGCCTAGCTGTTCACCTAGGTTTTCTTCCTTAATTCAATGTTTTTACAGATTCTGAAAGCAGAAAAAAATTATGAAGTGTAGGCAGATGAGACTTTTTTGCTGGACTTTTAATTTCAAATAGATTATGTATTTTGTTTTTCTGGTTAGATCTTGTTTTTTCTCTTTTGTTTTTCCCTTATCTTCTGAAGTTTCATTATGAGATGGTGGAGGGCAAAAAGCCAGAAAACACCCCTTCTTTCTCTTCTTTGGCAGCCCACATATGGTCTAAAAGTGGAGTATGTGTGTGCCCTTGCTCTCGACTTGGGGGAGTTGACTGTTTTTCCTGTTGCAGAATCCTCACTTTGGCCTCTGTGCTTTGCTTTCTGTGTGTGGCAGGTGTAAGATGCAGCACATCGACTGTTCCTTTCAGTTCCCGTCAACCACCCCCTCAAGCCTGAAAACTGATTTTATTGGTACACAAGAACTTCCCTTTCCTAGGATTTTGGTGCTTTTGCTGGAGGTTTCCTCTTGTTCTTAATGCAAGCTGGGAGGATCTTGTCCCATCTTCCCACCAGCCTTCCAGGTGTCTGTACTGGCTAGGAGCCCTGAGGGACACAAGCTTAAGGTGCACAACCATTTTTTACTTGTCGAGTCTATGTGAAGGTGTGAGTGGGAGCTCAAGCTCCAGAAGTGCTTGCACACGTGTATGACAAAACCATCTTTCCGACTCGGGGGCCAGCAGTTACTCTGTAGGTGATTAGGCTGAACTTTCTTCCTTGCCTCCAGCCTTGACACCTCCAAGGACTTCTGGGGCATTTTTAACCAGGAGAAGATGAGATAAGAACTTACTTAGGAGTTGCCAGTTGTTCTCTTCACCCCTGTTGTGGCACAAACCTGAGACTGCCACTCACCTGACTGCAGTGGATTTTCGTGTTTGGTGGGGCTGCCCCTGGCACTGAGCAATCTTCCCCAGTGCCATCCATCTGGCTAAGCTCTGTGCACGTTACCACAAAAATCGCACCTTTCTTTTCTCTGCCAGCAGTGGCTTGCTGTGTGGTGTGTTTGTCCTCTGGTTCAGCATAAGCCTCACTAGCTCTGACTCATTCTCTTAGTGTCAGCAGATTAGCGTTGCATTTACCTGCTCATCTGTCCCACCTTCTGATGCTGTTGAGGTTGTAGAATTTGGTACCCACAGCTGACATGAAAGTGCAGTGTTTCTGAATGTACTGCTCATCGTGCTGAAGTCAGCATAGTAATTCCATCATCTTCCTACCGGGGAGGCATTTGGGTGGTTACCTGGATGATTGTGCAGTCCTTCAGGACTTCCTTAGGGATGTGGCTGGCTTATTTAAGCCTTGGCAAGAGGCCAAGGTCTGTGACTGAAGAGCAGGTATGCTTTATTACCAGCATGAGGCAGGAGGTGAAGTTGTTCTTTCTGCTTATTCAGTCTGTTAGTTGAGTTACAAATTCTTTCCAAGTTAGTTTTTGAGCCAAACCTCTTCAGTAGGATTGATGTAATTTTTTTTTTTTCCCTTGCCCCCCTCCCTGCTATGAATGCAAGGACTAGTTTTCTGCTGATGAGCGTGTTGAGTTTTCTGAGCCCCTTCACTAGTGCGAATTCAAGAAATGTCTTGATGGGTTAGGTTGATTGCTTATGGTTTGTGACTGTTGAAAGTAAGTTGCTTTCTAACTGTCTCTGTTGAATCTGAGAGCTGTGCTGAACAGCAGTGTTTGCATTGGAATAGTGTAAAAATAACCTGTATCCAGCAGAGACTTTTTTCCTCTTTGTAAATGAGATGAAGAGAAGCCAGAAATTAGCTCACAGAAAGCTGAGCAATGAGGCCTCACAAGCATTGATCTTCCCTAAGCTCTTCTCTAGAAAGCGTGTGTCATTCTCATCTCTCCTATAAAATGCAAAGCTGATATTGGATGACCCTGCTCTCCTAGGCACAAGCTTGGAAGAAAATCTTCTGGGCTGGTACTGATAAAGCAACCTTTGTTAATGTACGTACGTATTCGATCAGGTCTTGCTGCTATGGAAACTCGGGCTTGGACTGAAGCCAGTGCTTTTGAACAGAGAAGGAAGGTGCCCTTTCCTACTGAGGCAGGGCATATTTGTGGCCAGGTGCAGCAGGATTCAGCAGCTCGGCTTCCTCTTGCTCATCCTCCCTGCCTACTGGAGAGGAAAGTGGTGATGACCAGACTAGGGCTGGACCTTCCTCCAGCCTCCCCTTTGCAGTGACACTGATAGTGGTGATAAGGACTGGCAGGGCAGGTCCCCAGGCAGCCTGTGTCCTCCTGCCAAAGTGCTGCGTTTCTCCAGTGAAGAAGGGGAAGCCTGGAGAAAAGAGCAGCAAGGGAATTAAATCAGCTTATATCATCCCTGATATGTGCAGTCCTCTCCTGCTCCCCAGCCTGATGTTATCGCAGTAGTGCCAGGTTTTGCAGCATCACGCCGAACAAGAAGAGGCCGTTTGAGCCCTGGCTTTGGTTACCCTCACTTGCAGACAGCTGCATGACAGATGTTCACAAAGTGTTGCAGAGCACCTGCTCCATATGTTGATAAACGTGGCAGACGTTCACTATGCATTGTTGTGTACTAAGGCTGGGCTTAAAAAAAAAAAAAAAAAAAGGCATGCTACAGTGGTAGCTTCTCTATGTGAGAAAACAGATATTGTCCCTGTACCTTGTCCCTCCTTGAAAGCATGCCATGCTTTATGCATAGGTGACAGCACAGGGGCCTTTGCAATTCCTGCTAATCTGGCCTCCAAGAAAAAAGCCTTCTTTAACCCCGAATCTAGGCACTGGTTTTAACGAGTGGTTTAGGCATTCCAGCCATAGTTAAAAGTGCATAGCACAGCCTCTCTCTCTTCAGAAAGAGCTGAAAAGGCTTGGCTTCCGCTCCTGTCTTAGGAAGAGAAGAGGAGAAAATTCTTGGTCTCACAGGCTACTGGCAGAGGTGCTGAAGCTTTTTGATTGGTGTGGTCAAGTATGGCACAAATAGTCTTCCTTCAGATCTCTAGGAGACAGAAGCGTAGGTTATGCCGAAGGACTTGTAATACAAGCTTGATTTTTATTTTCCTTGTGGTCCTTTCTCTAAGTTCAGTTAAGCTCTATCTTAAAGTACATCTTGGCTCTTAACTTGTGCACACTTCGGCAGTTGGTGCATTTGTGCCCTGTTGCTGAGGCAGGAAGAGTATTGGTGAAGGAAGCATGCTTTTGTTCAGCTCGTGGCATAGGGTGGAGCACACCTTTTAGTGGCTGTTGTCCTCTCCAGTGGCCTTGTTTATTGCAGTTCCTCCACCAGCCTCACTGTTGGCATTCTCTTCTTCAGCTGGCATTCTTCAGCAGCTTTTCCTAAGACTTCTGTTTTGCTTTTGATGCATGCATACGGATTGTATTCTACTATCTGGCCTCAATCTGAAGAGCCACACTTGCCTTGGTGAGGGCAGCATGTCCAAAAAGGGCTGTATTTGGTAATGGTTCAAGCACTGGACAAGATGCAGGGGAAGGCTCAGGATTCAAAGCTATGTGCTTAAGCAGGCTAGGAGGGTTTGTAGCTTCCTGGATACCAGGCTGGCCAAATATTTCTGGTTATGTCCTAAACATTGCCACAGGTTCTTGCAGAGTTATATTTTCTGCCCAGGTCCCAGGGGTCATCTCCATTTTCTGCTGACTAGACAGCCATATCTCAGGCCTCTGGGTCAGCTGTTGTGCTGGGAGGCTGATCTCATAGCAGAGTGGGAGATTTTTTTTTTAGTATTTTTTTTTTTAGACTGGATTTTCTTTTGTAGAACTTGGGTCACCCAATCCAGCGTGACTAGAAAACACCGTGCTTTTTAACATGGGTGCTAGCTGCTGCTTCTCTTTGTTAACAAGATTAGCTCACAAGAAGCAGTCAATAGGCACCCGTTGTCCAGATGCCTGATGTACTGGTATTTTGTGTTCCTGTGCTTTGCTCCTGGCTGCTTTGGGGTTGTTAAGGGAAAGTCAAACTTTTGTCAGTGTGACCTTGAGGTCAGTATTTATCCCTTGCCTGTGGCCTGGCTCCAGAATCGTCAGTGGCCATCTGCCTTAGTCTTCATCACCGCAGGTCCTGAGGGCTGGCCATGGTCCTAGGAGCCACAGCAAGGCGATGCTGGGGAGACGGACGAGCAGGCTGCTTACAGTGAAGGCATGAGTCAACAGGGCTTAATGTAGTCAGCTTTCTCGCCATGTAATACATCCCAATTTTAAATGTTTGTTCTTCTTTTTATTTTGGAAAATAGCGTTACTAGTGAGTCATGAAGCATTGCCAGTGTTCCCATACAAGATGGCTTATAAAGAGTGGGAACATCAGCATCGTGGTGTGGTTTGCAGTAATTCTTACATCCACTGCAGTGCAGTTCTCTGCCCCCACCTCTCAAGCGTGTGGTGACCTCTGAGGCTAGTTTCCCTGTCACCTTCAGTTACACCATCAAAGAAGACATCCCTGCTCTTCCCACTCCCTTGTTCCTGTGCTGGCATCCTCAGGTGGCAGTGCTCTGGCACTGTGAACTGGCAGGAGCAGGCATCTCCTGATTCTGGTGGTGGTCTGCTAAGACAGCGGTAGTCTTCAGCCAGGGTTCAGTAATGTTTAGGAGTACTCTGGCTGGGTCTTCAAGAGCACGGCAGTGTTTCTGTGGAGGTGCATATTCCCTGCTGGAAGGTAATGTTGGTATTGAGGGCAGGGTTTACCCCCCTTAACGGTTAGGAAGAGCAGAGTTACCTTGTGTGTATTCCTGACTTTCGTTTGGAAATATTTTGTGTTACTACCAGAAAAATACAGCTTATTGCTCTTATTTATGCCCATCCTGCTAAAAAGTGTTTGAACAGTGAGGTATGCAGTACAAATTTAGAGCAGATACACTGATAGGCATCTAGACTTAAATATTGTAGAGGAAATTCTCTTCCAGTACAAGAATTTTGTACTGGGCAGGATAATGTAATATAGGATGTGGTATGTCCTTCTGTAGTCACCGATATCTCTGCTCCTGAACCTCACCCCCCACTTCCTGTGAGTCTGGCTTGATGGATGATCTATCTTGCTGACTATAGCTCAGTCTGTTGGAAGGGGGAATGCTAAACTAGCCTGAATGTTTTACTGCTGTTTGAGCTATAGTGGTGGTGTTGGAGGATACCAAAGGATCTGCCTGGATGAACCCTCAAGCTGTTGTGTGGATTGTGCACTGCATTTTACAGTATAATTGGAAGGACTCTGAATTTTATAAGCCAGGTAAAATAGTTGAACCCATGCCTTTGTGTAATAGAGGAAGAATAAGTAACATTTAGGCCTTCAGATAGTTTTCTGCTTTATATTTGTTTGAAACTGCTGGGATTCTTCTGTCATTTTGTGGATAGAGTCCATGTTCAGTAATAGCCATTTACTTTGATTTAGTCTGATGAAAAACACTAAGCTGTATCTGAGCTATAAAGTGTCTATTTTTCAAGCTCTGTAGACAGCTTCATCTTTAAAAATGTTCTCTGAAATGCTAATTGCCACAAAATATTTTTTCTCACATTCACTTGTACGTGGGAAAATATTGGCTATATTGCTGTTTTCTTTAGAGCATGTGGATGAATATGTGGAGCAGTTGTAACTGGGTTTGGATTCTCTCCCCAACTGGTGCCTGGCTCCTCTCCTGTCACAGCCACATAATGTGTTTTTTTGTTTGTTTGTTTGGGGTTTTTTTGTGGTTGTCACTCCCTCCTAGTGTGCCTGCACATCTGAAACTTGTCATATTGGGTTTTCTTGGGGCCGGTGAGGTACTTGGCAGTGAGCCTGGGGTACTTCTTGGTGGCTGCAGCCTGTTTTCATTGCCACTTTCCCAGGAGCCCTTGGATGACTGCAGTCATCTCATGGATACCTCTAGGCCATGCAGTGGAGAAGGCTTGAGGGACTCTGCAGAGTGGGTGGCTGCTGTCCTCAGAATAATTCAGGTGGCATATGCTTTGTTGTTGCTCACCTTTAGGAAAGAAGGCTGCTGAAAGTAGGCAAAAGGTTCAAATCCCTTGCTCTGATGGCTGAAATCTGCCTGTACCCCCCAGGTGAGGCACTCCTAATGGTGAGAATAGCCTGTGTGGGCCTTGTGTGGGGGGTGTCTGCCTGGGTGTTCGTGATCTCCATCTGAATTTAGTGAAGGTGTGTGAGGCTAATGAGTCAGCTTAGATAATCCCCCTTCTCTAAAGTATGGATAATAGTACTTCCTTCTGTCACTGTCAAAACTGAGACCCGGAGACATTGTGATTGGCTTTCAGTGAAAACTGGGACTAGTACCAGACCTGAGCATCACACGCATGTCTCCTGAGTATGGCAACTACTTGTTATTGCACAGATGAATCTCTTATTTCTTCTTGTCCTGTGAAGATTAAACTACAGGAAGATGTGAAGTTAAACTTGTCCCCTATATTGTTTGGGATAACTGAGAACTCTGCTTTAGGCGTTGGCAAAACAAAAGAAACTGAATCCAAGACAAAGCTGCATCAGCAAGGGAAGATTTAAGTCTGTAAAGCATTTGTCTGAATTCCATGAAGTGCTGATCTGTTGCAGATGCTGGCACCTTGCTTGTTCTCAGATATTAACTACCATTAAACCAAACTAAAACATGTATGATGTAAGCAAGCCTCTGCTGCTGAAATTTCTTCTTGATGATAAAGCAAATAAGAGGGAGGAGAGAAATCCACGGCATGTTTTTGTCCTTGTGATACGACTTAGGCTCCGAATGAGTTTAGGAGACAGAGACTTTGAAGGATACCTTCAAGAGGCTTTGATATGAGTTGCTACAGAGAGGGACCATCTGTGTCGTTGGGCTTTATTTTCCTTCCTATTCCCTGCTCCCCACCTTAAAAGCCAGCTAAATATTCACATTGTTCCCCTGACACTGAACGTAGTTGTGTGGTCGTGTAACCACAAAAGGAAATGTTTTCCATTGGATCAGTGAGATGATTCAACTAAAATGTACGTACACTCATACTATCCCAAAATCCAGTGCGAGGGAGCGAGCAGAAACGTGCGCACAGGGAGATGAAGCATTGTCCTGTTGCAGGGAGCTTTTGGGTTAGATTGGGTTAAACATGTTAGGAAGTATTGCCCCTCCTTTTGAATCTCTTGAGCTGCATCTCTTGCATGATTGAATTGGAGGGGAGGGAGAAGAGACCGTCTTCATCCCGAACTTCCCCCAGCCTGGCAGTGTTGTGTAGCTGTGGAGACATCCAGTGGCTAGATGAGGAACAGCCTGATCTGTGTTCCTTGTTCAGGCCTCCAAGATCCCTCAGTTCTTAAATTATTGCCCTTGGCTGTGGCAGTGCTAAGAAACTAGAAATTTGGCAAATTGAGAAACTGTAGTCACCATATGGTTCTTGAACTGCAAACTTTGGATAACTCGTTGTGAGGAAATCCTGTGCTGTTTTCTCCAGCAGCCTCAGGAGCAGCTATGTTCTAAGCCGGAAAGGGCAAATCATCTGGAGAGAATTTGGATGGCTTTACTTTTCCATCATCCTGTGGCCGTGCCAGGCACTCTGCAAACATTAAAAGAGCATCTATCTTCTCCAAAGCACTTCTAATCTCACTTGGATTTGGTGATCTCTCTTGCCTACCTCTAGAAATCAGGGACCTGTTGTGCATGTAGGTACTGTGAAAGCATCAGGAAATAGTTGTTGTCCTGAAGGGCTTAGAGTAATAAAGGAGAGAATCTGAGTGGAATCCATTCATTTTAGCATACGCACAGCAACAGAATGACTGTTTTGTTTTGAGGGTCTTTCATAGCTTGAAGAGAAGCAAGTCAGTAAAGGAGGAAACAGTGTTAGAGTAGGAGGTAAGCAGGAATTATTTAGTCGTTTAGATGTTAAAAATGCAGAGGCACAAGCAGTGGAATTCAGATTCTTAAAAATGTTTGTTCTGCCCGTGTCAGTCACCATTACTGATAGGGTGGTGTGGGCTTGGTTTTAATTTTGCTGTAACTTGGGGTTGGTGCTCCATTATCACGTTGCTTTACTGATAAAATTAACTAAAGGAAAGAAATAGTATTTTCTAAAGATGGGGAGGCTCAAAATACTCATACCTCCTCCTTTCCCTGTCTCTGTCAACCCTATTGGAGAAGCTCTAGATGAGACTGCCTCTGAGTTAGTGTGTGTTTACCTGCAGGATTAAAGAGGTGGTGAGGAGTATGCTGGAACAAATGGGATGTAAACAGAGAACAGAAGAGGAACAGTTATGAATATAAATACTAAAAACTTTTCTGAACCAACAGGGAGTGAATGCAAGTGGTCCTCTGTTCACAGGAATCTCCTTTGCTTTTTCAGATCATTGTAAGGAAGCAGATTACCAGGACTTCCCCCCCTGTGGCTGCCTGACTGCTGCTGAGCTACCCCTCCTAGCCCATGTGGCTCTCCCCATGCTCCAAGAGTGCAACTGGTGCCCAACGCAATGTGTGTTTGTCAAACCATGGAAGTGGGCAAGTATGGCAAGAATGCCACTCGATCTGGAGACCGGGGGGTCCTGCTGGAGCCTTTCATTCACCAGGTGGGCGGCCACAGCAGCATGATGCGCTACGATGACCATACTGTCTGCAAGCCCCTCATTACCAGAGAACAGCGCTTCTATGAATCTCTGCCCCCGGAAATGAAGGAGTTCACACCCGAGTACAAAGGTGAGGCCTGTTGTCCTTCCAGAATGCAGTTACGTGCTTCAAAAACCTGACCGCTCATGTTCCTGCAGCTACTGGTGCCTTGCTGTATTTTGGTGTCATTTTATTTGTTGTTTTCAATTCTCTTTTGCAGGCTAGCAGTTTGATAGGAGCACTTGGAAAGGAGGAAGTCTTTTTTTTGTAGGCATGCAGAATTTAATGTGCTTCTTCTAGATAGAGAATATGTAGTGTGAGATTTGTAGTCTGAAGCTTAAGGTTATGGATGTGTAACTGAAGTAATTTGACTACCAAGTTATTGTCAATTACAGCCTTGACCTTGAGCAAATGAAGTTAGATCGTATACTGAGCATTTGCACATTCCAGTCCCGTAATTTATTGCTTCCTTATCCCATCTCTTTTATGGACCTGTATCAGAAAGCTGCTGAAGCAGGAAGTGTTTCTTACCCAGTGCTGAGGTGAAGCCTTATCCCCAGCTGCTTTGGAGGAATGGAATTTTCCAGTGTCTGTATCGTTGTAGGAGGTTGGCAGCTCATCTGTATCTTTCAGAAGCTGGATATGCTTTTTGCCGTGTGTTTGTATTGAAGTAGCCTTCTGGGGGACTCAGTGTTCCTATTGCCTCTGCTTCTTTGTCACGGTGTGGCATTGGGAAGATGGTGCTTCACAGACAGCTGGGACCACCATCTGTTCAGGGTCTTGCCATTTGATCTGGCTGCAGCCCGAAGGTCTCAAAGCAGTGTCAGCTTACCTACCTGTGTCTGTATGCAGGTCATGAATGAGAGATACCGTCTCCAACAGACAGATCCTCTTGTACTCTTGAGCCGCTCTGGGGCCATATGGTGCTCTAGTGACCCACCAGAAATCCCAGCTGAAGCCTCTGTAGTTACTAGAATTGATATGGTGTCAGGCTTTCCTTGGGAGATGTGTTTAAAAGTGATGAAACTGATAGTCCAGATGGAGACTTGTCATCTTGAAGTCAGACACTTCCTGGTAGCGTAAAGGCAAAGGATGTGCACCTCCACCCCAGTGTGGGATTTTGTCTGAGAATCCCATACAGTTTCCTAATAGTCCCAGAAATTGTTCCTACTGATCTGGGGAAGAGGACTATTGGGGATGATATTTCCTATATGAGCATTTGCATGTTACTGTAAGATTGCCCTTTCACAGAGATATCTTGAGGAACGTGTCCAGGCAGCCAAAGTACTTGGAGTGGCATTTATGTAGTGACGTGCTGCAGTCCTGAACTGCTCTGAAGTTGTCTTGAGCCACCTGAACCTTGTTAGCATTGTCATGTGCAATAAGGAAAAAGGAAGGACAGTAATGTGATGGCCTGCATCAACTAAGCAGTGCAAGGTTTCCTCGCGTTTGTAGTGAATCATTTGATTCGGTGCATCTAGCATCTGATACTCCTGGCAGCTGCTCAATACTAGTGACAAGCTAATGAAAGATTTCTGTCATTGCAAGTTAGGAGATGGGCTGATAGCCTCATTTTCAGGGCTGGAGAAGTCCCAAAGATGAAGATGTCAGCCCTAACTAGAAGTGTCAGCTGTCCTGCTCACATTTAGAGTCTGTGCTGTGAAAGATCTATACCTTCCCTTGGACTATGGTGCTTTCTAGGAGCCTTCAGAAGGTAAAATGGGACAGGACACAAATGGTTCTACTTTGCCTGCACCTGGCTGAGGTAGTTTTACTTCTAGGGCCCCCTGGTTTTGTTGCTAGGAAGCCCTGGGACCTTTGCAGATCCCTTTTCTGCAAGACTGGATGACTTGTGAGAAGAGTGGCAGGTGTCACCTCAGCTTCAGAGCTCTGTACATCCTAGCTCAGATGCTGGAGAGCTCCATTAGCAGAGAAAGCACACTCCTCCTTGGCTAGCGATGTCCTTGTCAACAACAGGAATGCTTCTGCAGGACACTGATACGTATCCAAATGAACTAGATATATATTTTGTATGCTTTGCCCCCCTCAACATCTTGGTTGACTGTGCTTGACTTTCTCCAGTTAGACGACATTTGCTGCAAGACTGAATGGAAGGAAATAATCACACCCCTCAACCTACCAGCTGCACTTTTGTCCTTAATTTCCTGTGGGTGGCAGAGCTTCCCCTGCTGCTGCTGCCCGTTCACTCAGGTAGTGACACAGAGCACTATTTGGGGTTTTCTTCTCTCTGCTGTGCTAACAACATCTGGGTTCTTGTGGTCTTAAACCTCCTTTCATTGCTCTGGATTTGCTTTGCTGCTCTGTGAGCTACATTTTCCTCTCTCCTGTTGAACATTTGGGTGCTAGTGGTTGTGTGTTCCCTCCCCTGGGAAACAGAGCTGACATGTCACTTCTCTCTGGCAGGTGTGGTATCTGTCTGTTTTGAAGGAGACAGTGATGGCTACATTAACCTGGTGGCCTATCCCTATGTGGAGAACGAGGCCCTGGAGCAGGATGATATGCCAGAGAGGGACCAGCCACGGCGCAAGCACTCACGTCGGAGCCTTCACAGATCAAGCAGTGGCACTGAGCACAAGGAGGAAAAGCCTGGCCTGGCCAGTGACAGCACTGAAAGGTAAAACTTTAAGGGCCCAGTGACAATATGATGAGCAAGAAGTCTCTTCCCCTTTCAGCTCTGGTGCTCCTTTTGTTGAGGGCACTTTGTGCTTCCATATAGTGAGCAGGCTGTCTTGCACTTGCTAGCCTGGCACATTATGGCACTGCAAACTGTCTCAGGAGTTTTGCTGGCTTCAGGAAAAACTCATCCATGTGAAATGCTTCTGACACAGGATAACCTTTGGCAGTTTGTTTGATGTGGAACCAAAGCATGTGGAGGAGATTGAAACACTTTTCAGTCCACCTGGTTATTAACCCAGAGGTTTCTTCCAAGGGTACTTTCAATACGGGTCTCTGCCTCCTCACAGCAGCCAGAGCTCCCTGAGAAACAAGTGTTCCTGCTTACTCTATGAATTACAGTACAACCCTAGCAGAGATGTTAGACTGGATCCTTGAGCATGGGTCCACAGCCCAGGGTATTAGTGAGGATATGCTGTTAAGAAGGTTTGTATTGGGTGAAGCGTGCAGCAGGAGAAGGAACAGGAGATAATTGTGTGCAAGGGTGGGATGTGACAGTCATAAGTGTCTGGAGAATGCATGGATTCTAACAGGCAAGTTTGTTCTGTCTTTATACCAGCAGCATCCAGGAAACGAAGAGTCCCCGGGTGGACTTGCACATCCATTCAGATGTTCCATTTCAGATGTTGGATGGGAACAGCGGTCTGAGCTCTGAAAAGATCAGCTATAACCCCTGGAGCCTGCGCTGTCATAAGCAGCAGCTGAGCCGCATGCGGTCAGAATCCAAGGACCGAAAACTCTACAGTATCCTTTGGGAAGCAGAACTGAGAGTGTCAGGCTGCTGCTGCTACCCCGGCCTTACACGTTAGTGCCTGAGGCAGCTAGGCCTGCATTTCCTTTGGCTTTCCTATCCTTCACGTGACCCAAGTTGTATTACGTGTTTCTTTTCACTATTCCTTCCTGCTTCCCATACAGTGACACTAATGTCTGACACTGATGCTTAGAGAAGCCAAGTTTCTGACTAGATCTCATGTTTTCTTTCTTCTCTGGTCCTTCTCTTTGTTGGTTTGTGTTTTGAACTGTAGTTCTTCATGTCAGGCTTTGCCTGGCAGCTGATGCAAGGCTACCCTGTTTGGTAATCCCTTGGGAGGGAGCTGCGTTTGTCCTTGTCACCTTTCTTGAGTCTCTTCCAGTTCTGCTGTATCCTTACAGAGACAGTGACCAGAACCGCAGACAATACAGAAGATGCAGGTGAACCAGAGATTTAATGCTGTTGCCTCTCCCCTCCCTCATAATTCCTAAGAAACTCTCTTGTTCTAAATGCTATTTCATTACCCCAAGATGCCATTCTTGACTGGTAATAGTTGTCTCAAAATATACTGCTTTATGCATTCAGAATCTTTTTCTCCTTATGTTTATTGTCTTGCCTGTAGACTTTAGTGAATTTTGCTTGCCCATTTAATGGCCAAGTCTGCCTCGTAAGATCCTTGTGGAGATTTTTGCAACTGTTCCTCATTTTTGCAACCTTGAGTAGCTTGGTACTTTGAGCAAATTTGTCATCTCACTGTTCACTCGCTTTTATGGATCACTTGTTGAACAGCATGGATCTCCACACAAAGACCCTGCTGCAGCTTTGGCTATTAAGACCAGTCAGGCTAGTTTGTACTTCCCCAGATCTCCGCAAATCAGCATTGCGGTAGCTGCCGTTCAGTCTCCTGGTATTAAGGCAGTGTTAAATGACTTGCACACCTCTTTATTTTCTGTTTGGCATGCGATCTCTTCTCTTGGCATTTCAGTTTGAGAATTCTCTGAACTCAGAAAGAAAGTTCTTGCTTGGGAAGCTGTCAGCTTTTCCCTGGTAAACAAGGAAGCAAAATATTAAACTTATTTCTCTTTTTAAGGGGGTCTCTTCACATCCCCCCCCATCTCAACCCCCACCTCTCTAGCTCCTTTTATACTTTGTCTTTAAACTCTTTGGGCAGTCTGACTGGCTTCATATGGTTGAAGATGGATTTGTTATTTTCTGTGCCTTCATGAACAACTCCTTGTGCTTTTGTCCTGAACTTGCCAGCTTGTGGGTTTTTTTTTTTTGTTTCACCTCCTGGAGCTTGGTTGTGTTTTCCTCACATAGAAACAAACTTACTTTTAATAGCTGTATTCTTCATAATTTTAACTGTGTGGGCTTCTTTTTCCTATTCTCAAACGCGTGCTTTGAGCCTCCAGCTTTTGTTTTTAAATAGCCTGCATCGCTTGCAGAGAAGTAACTCGCTTTGGCTGTCCTATTCTTTTTAATCACACTTCCTTATTTTTGTGAAGTTCCTCTTTCAAAACCAAACATCGTTGATGATAGTTTTTGGTTTTTTTGGTTTTTTTTGTTTTTTTTTTTAAATGTTAAACTTCCTTGCAGGTTTAACCTAGCTGTGCTCTGATTGCCATTTCAGCGTAACATGTTGAACCGAGGCCTGCAGGGCAAACTTCAGGGTCGTGTTTTCCCCTTTGGGACAAGCTGCTGCACTGATTATCTGGGGTTTGTTCTCAGCACTGTGCCCTAATGGAGGGTTTGCCCGTTGTGCGTGCTGGTAATTGGAGGCTCCTGTTACTGTTCTGTTTCCTGTCTTTGTAGCCTTCCCAGTTTCCCCACAGTCTTGCTGTTCTGGGCAGGCCAATAGCAACAGTACTGTGCTATTGGTTGAGCCTTGAGTTTTTGGTCCATGGGGATTCTATTGTTTATCCATATGGTTAAATTACTAATTTGATTAGACTTTAAGCTCTCCCTTAATGTATCAGCAATTCTTACTGGCATACTGTCTTTCCTGACACCAGCGTTTTGCTCGTTGGTTCCCCCTGCTGAGTTTCCAGTATGCCTGCATGTGACCTCCTTGCTTACTGTTGGCCATTCTGCTTGCCAGGCTCATTTTTTCTTCCAGCTGTCAAAGCCTGGGCACCACTGTTTGTGTTTTGTCCTTTTCCTCACCTTCCCAGGCGGTTCGTTCCATCTGTTCTGTGGTTCCTATCTGTTTGTTGCCTGACCCTATCTCACGCTGGCCCAAGTCCCTGTCTGTGGTGGCCTGGGGGAGCGGTGTCTCTGGCAGGTGAGCTCTCCTTGACACGTCTCCCAGAGTTCCTTTTGCTGGAGAACGTGGTGCATCACTTCAAGCTTCCTTGCGTACTTGATCTGAAGATGGGGACCAGACAGCATGGAGACGATGCGTCCGAGGAGAAAGCTGCTCGGCAGATGAAGAAGTGTGAACAGAGCACTTCGGCCACCTTGGGCGTGCGCGTTTGTGGGATGCAGGTAGGGATCCCAAGGCTGCAGGTGTCGCACTTCCCTTTTTCCAGCCCCATTAGACCTCCTAGTTAGTGTTTTCTGCTGAGCACTGAGTTACAGTGTCTTCCACTTCAGGTAGGTACACCAGTGTTCATGCTACATGATTTTTGTCTTAATTTCTAAGCCTAGAACAAAGGAACTTGCTGCTTCTGAGATGGCCTGCCTTATCTGAAGCTTTTTTGTTCACAGACAGTTAGGGGTTTTTCTGATAAAATTATTTTTGTGGCTTAGTGTTGAGCTAGAATCATGGTGCCTGGGGAGGGGGGGCGTATCCTTCCATCCCAGCATCAGCTGACATTTGCTTCTGTACTGTATTGAGAGTTAAAAAGTTGCTTGCTTCTTGTGGCTCAGCCCTGCACACAAGGATTTGCTGCCGGTGCTGTTGTGCAATAATCGCTCCCTTCCCCACCCACAGAAGGATCTTGTAATCCAGATCTCTGCCCACAGACTCTGAAGCAAATGAGGGCCTCTCATTAGTACATGCCACATAATAATGGTAATACATGCTGGCAGCTCCTGCTGCCAGAGGATTTCCCCAGTTGCTGTCAGGCTTTGCTTTTTAAGCTTCGCAGTGTGTTATGCCATGCCTCTTGGGGATGGTCGGACTGGTGAGCCGCCTTTTGGGTGTCCTGGGAGAGAACCACTGCTTGGGCACCCTGACTGTGCCTGTGGGATGCACCCATGAGTTGCGTTGGGATTCAGGGAACAGGCAGAGCTGTCTCCTGCTCGCTCTTGGGCGTGGTGGGGACAGAAAGAGTTCCCTCCGCCCTGTCAGTGCAGGACAGCTCAGGGCTCTTAACCTGTTGTTCCCACTTGATGTGCGTTTCCTTTGGTGTTCTAGGTCTACCAGCTGGACACAGGACATTACTTATGCAGGAATAAATACTATGGACGCGGTCTTTCCATCGAGGGCTTCCGCAATGCCCTCTACCAGTATCTCCACAATGGCATTGAGCTGCGCAAGGACCTCTTTGAGCCTGTCCTCGCCAAACTGCGAAGCCTGAAGGCGGTTTTGGAGAGACAGGCCTCCTACCGCTTCTACTCCAGCTCCCTTCTCATCATTTATGATGGGAAGGACAGCAGGGCAGGGATGTTCGTGGAGCGCCGGCCGGAGATGCGCCTGAAGCGGGTGGACAGCTCTCTCCCAGAGAGCCTTCAGGATGGCAGCAGCATGGAGCCCGGCTCCTCGGCCCAGCCCAAGGTGGACGTGCGTATGATTGACTTTGCTCATAGCACGTTCAAAGGCTTTCGCGATGACCCCACTGTGCACGACGGACCCGACATGGGTTATGTATTCGGGCTGGAAAGCCTCATCAACATCATGGAACAGATGCGTGAGGAAAACCAGTAGCCCTGGGCTACGGCCTCTTATTCTTGTCCTGGTGGCAGGAGCAGACACGACCACCTACTACCACAGGAAAAAAAGCAGACAACTCTGGTTTTAAACAATTGTATTGCTCCATTGTTTTTAAATGTACTCGGATAGAAGAGCTGAGGGGAGGCAGGATGGAAGAGCTCCTCATGCCAGCCAGACGGTTCTGACCGCGCTAGCTCTGCCTTCTGGAGGAGGCTCCGTAGATGCCTGCTGGGTGTTGGGTGTCCCAGTTCTTCGCTCGTCACGTGTGCGTTCTGGAGGGAGGACCTGGACGTAGGGAAGAGAAAGCAGGAGAGCCTGGGGCTCTTTGGGGGGCTGGAGCTATGGCGTGAGGAGCCTCCTGCCTCAGGAGTCCCCGGGAGAGCCTTCCCTTTGAAATTCTCCCGAGTTATTTGGAAAGGGCGCTCAGCTAACAGTCGGCAGCGTCTGTGGGGCTGACGGTGAGCAGCACAGGTGCTGGTCCATGCGTTCGGTGGCGCTAGCTCTGCCCTGGGTTTTGCCAAGGGGGCTTTGCTTTTGATGCTGCCTTTTTCTGCTGTTTGGGTACTGTGAATAACCAACCCAAACATGGAAATAAAATGACCAAATGCAACCCCTGGCAGAGCTGCGGCCAGGAGGGAAAGCCGCACGCCTGGAGCTGTGCTTGAGCCGGGCGCCTGCTCCCCCCCTGATGGGGTGGCGTGGGCGGGCCTGCGTATGGGCAGGCACGGGGCTCTGCGAGAGTAACTCTGCCCTGGACCACTGATCAAGCAAGAACTCAGCTCATGGGCTAGCAATAGTATCTGTAGCAGTTAATGCGACCCCAGCTGTGCAGCGGGGCGTTTCGGACCATTTCAACCCTTCCTGTCGTGTAATGTTGGTCCCACAGGTTGCACGCGAGTATGTCCCTCCGGAGTAAGGCCACCCTCTTCCCCCGGCAGCCCTCTACCCCACAGCCCCTGCTCCTCCGGCAGGTCCGTGCAGGGGGATGGCGGAAGGGGAGGCCAGGCCTTAGGGCTGTGACCCCCCTTCTTGTCCCTGAGGGTCTCCGGGGGGGCAGGTGAGCAGGGACCTGGCTGAGCGGTGAGTGCCATCGCCTGACTGTTTAGCTTTTGCTTCATGGAGTCAGTGTTGCCCCAAATAAATGACCAGTTTGTGGATGAAACAGCCAGCTGGGCTGTGCTCTGCTGCTGGGGCTCCCTCCTGGCATCGGTGCTTTACCCAATGGCTTCCATTGATGAGGGCATTAACGTTTGATACTGTGGCCTGGTGGTACCGAACTGTACCCAGCTCTGCCTCACCTGGGGGGG